>JARWLF010000180.1:0-26331 GCA_029853055.1 Scenedesmus sp. KT-U | reverse complement strand
AGTCCGAATGTTGTTCCACTCAGCAGCAGCTGTGTGGCCGCCCAGAAGTAAACACACAAGGCGTCAAGATATTTACGGGTTGCAAGAGCTGACAGCTCATCTTCACGATATGCGTGGATCTGCATAGAAATGAATAACGATCTTAACACATGTACATGATTACGAATAACATTTGTCGCTGCATATGACACGAAAAGGAAACAATGCACAGGCTTCTGCCCAGTGTTATCGCCTGGCACTGCTTTTGAGCACCATGCTTGCTGTTTGCTTAGGATCAACAATTCGTTATTGTTGTAGAAAACGATGTTGACTCTCATTGCGTGCATTCTTATGCATTCTTATATGCACTATACTACATTTGTGTCTGTCTCATTTGTACCTTTCCCCCCATGACTTGTTCCCAGCCCAGTGCTTTGACCACACTAATATGTCGCAGCAGTTCAGACATCAAGGACAGTCTACTGTCTTTAGCTGACATAAGATCAACACTGGCAGCCTGGTTGAAACAACAACCACAAGCAGCAGCAGCAGCAAGGCAGCATCAGTGCCAGTTTTGAAAATACCAAAGCAAATTGCCGGGTTGCGCCAGGTGCTCAATGTGCAGGACAGCTACCCAACACAGCAAGAGAGACTTGTATTGTGCAATCAGAGCAGACAATAAACTGTTCATTAATTGTACACTGGTAACTGCATTGTGACAGGGCAGTGTGATCTCCATCAGTTGAATCTCAATTGTATGAACCTCACCTGTATTTTGTTCGCAATAATTCTGTTGACTGGCACCAGGGCAACACACAACAACACACCAGCAACGAATGCAGTACCAACCTGCAGCGGCGTAAACAAACACACTCACATCAGCCAGCAGCCTGTTTGTACAACCAAGTATCTTGCATTGATCCCTGCAGGCATAGCATCATCATAGCATAATAGCCGCCACAATCTGCAGTGGCAGTGACCAGAGCTCATGCACTGACACGCAGATGTTGGCCAGCCTGCTGCTGTCAACAGACATCAGGGTGGACACATCACCACAAGCGTCAGGGGAGCGTGTTAGTAGCGCAGCGCGGAATAACACACCCATCATGCCACCACGCAACCTGCAGGATAAGATGAGATTTACCAAGCAACAAAGCAGTACATAAAAACTCACAGCAGTAGCAGCAGTAGTGGGTGAATTTGAGAATAGCCTGAGTGACTGTTAAAGGCAATCAAAACGAGAGAGATTACCTGGACAAGTGCAAATTGTGTCTTGTTCTGGATGCTTGTGTATCTGTGAGACATGCACAGGCTGACAGCAGGTGCTGCAATCGGCCAGTACATGGCTTACAAGTACAGAAGTATGTGCTGCCAGTATTGACTGCTACTGTTGCTACTGCTGTGATAGAGACACATACCACTGTTCAAAGCTCACTACACATACACAGCATCACAGTGCTGCTGCAAGTCTGCCTGGCTTGGATACTGCACAACACCGGCTGCCAGACAGCTGCTACTGCTGGCTACAACCCCAACATTGTGATACAGAAAAATGATCACATACTACGTTTGATATAATCTTCATCACCTGATAGCTGTCTTGCTGAGTTTGTAGTTGTAGTGACTGCCCACCACGGCCTTCACAACAGCTGACAGACCCAGCAGGAGTGCTAACAAGAATCCCCAGGAAGGGCTACCTGGCTGAGGATACCAGGTAGATATAGGTTCATATAGGTTCCTGCTGCTGCTGCTGTATGTGCTGTCGTTGATGCTGTTTGTGTTGGTGTTGCTGTTGGCTGTCACTGCTGATGCTTGTTCAAGGTGCTTGACCAGGAGATTGAGCAGCATTGCTCCGGCAAATGTGAGGCCATCGTTGATCAGCTGCAATACAGAGCGTCGACAGAAGATTGTCAATCGGCCTTGAGGATGCATCTGTTGTCTGTAAGGTGCGAAAAGCAGTCATGTATACACGTGTTTCTTTGCTGCAACTTGTCAATTGCAATGACTCCTGAACCACTGTGATATTACTGCAGGAACGCAGGTCTGCCCGATTCATGTCGAGCTACGAACCTTCAGAACCCCAAGATAGAAGTAAGGGCCGCCGTAAGCTTTTATGATGGCTCGTAGCAGCGAAGGTCGTCCTTTGACGCACAGCTGCAGAAAGATTCCAGGACGTCACAACAGAGGTGACCAGGCTGTCTATAGGTAGATGCGGAGGGTGGATGTTCTGGTTACCATATTTTACGTTATCGTGTTACCTTTGTCCATTCGTTCCAGAGGTCATATGTGCACTGCTTGGGTGTGCTGTCTTGAGGTGTTGACAACAGATCCCCATACTGCAGCTGTGCTTGCGTGGCGCCCTTGGTCACGAGCTTGTTGACCCAACAGAACAGTAGATCACACATTCTGCAAACGTATGTTGGACTAGGTTCGCATGTCAAGGTGCATGACTGCTGGTAAGCAGTACGCTGAACTTGTTGAATACACCGAGCGCATGACTGAACCTGATCCTCAGGGGCTATGCAGCAGCGGCCTTCTTTAGACACTTACAGACACAATAGAGGCTTCCGAGTCCGAATACCACGTTTCAGGGATTGTCATGGTGTGATGTGACACCCAGGACAAGTGTGTCGGGGGTAGCAACGCAACCAGACAAAGCTGCATTGTCTATACATCTTATGATGACTTGATCATGTTAATGATGCATAGTAAACACGATAGGAGTGCGTTTTGACGATACCCAGCAAAAGCTTTCAGACAGGCCATCTCGCTGCAGCTCGTCTGTACATGTCGCATCTATTTTGCATTTGTATGCTTATATTGTTGTAGTTGGTAACAGTACATCTGTAAGAGTCCATAGATAACCTCCCGCAGCAGTGATACAGTGTACTCCCAGCGAGCATCGCTGTTTTGGCGAGGACTGCGTTAACCGCTGTGGCATACTTGTAGTGTCAAGGTGATGTTCGTTCTGATGCGGTACTTGAAGGAAGGACACTTGCTAGTCCTGGGCCATTCTGAGTTGTCTGGCCTTGAGCAGACGCACATCGCACATCACATCTAAACACTGTGTCTGTGTACCTTTGCATCTCTGCTCCCGCATTGTCAGCGCGGACACCTCCAGTCTACTGCAGTAGGCCAAAGACATCTGGCTTGGGGCAGGGTGATAATCAACACGCTCTTAGCCTCCAAACTATCATCATTGCACTTACCACAGGCGATGAGAAGAATACACATCAACCGGTACATTAGCGGCAGGCAGGATTGGCAAGCAGAGATGACGCGTGCAGCGGCAGCGTTCTGCCTTGTCTTGCTATTGGCGCCCATGTTGACAGATACAGCACGCATACGTGGCAGAAAGCTACCTACTGAGCAGCCAGCAGCCTTGCGTGTTCGGCATAAAGGAGGTACGCGTCTGTTGAAACAGCAGTACCTGTCGAGGGCGGTACTAGAGCAGTCATCGAGCATCATCTGCCTCTGCTGTTGTGACGCTGTTTGCCGCATGCCGCTTTGGTGCTCATTCATGTCTCACGATTGTTTTGGTGCAGTGGTTGGTGCTAATCACAGCAGTGTCGGACAGCACTGCTTGACCTCTGTTCCCAGGATTGGCTGCGCACCAGTGTGGCATTAGGTTACTGAAAGGCTCTCCTTGCTGTTTGAACTCCGCAGCTTGGTGTGGCCGGCAAATAGCCGGGTGCACACTCTGCTATGAGGAGTCAGCCAAGGTAGCAGCAGGAGCTCAGTTTCCACAGGCATCAGCAGCACACAAGCAGGAGCCAGTGAAGGTCGTGCGGTGCATACGCTGCCGACCAGGTTACGTGTACAACGAGGAGAATGAGAGCTGCGGTACGTGTTGCAATGTTGCAGCATTTAGTATGGTATCACCAGTGGTTGACCACTGACTACAGCTCAAACAGCACTCGAACAGCAGGGCGAGTTGTAGCAAGTGCCCTGCAGTCTGGAGTAGACCAGCAGTGCTACTGGGTGTTGGTTGTCGTGTATCCTTACACCTTCAAGTGAATGTGTATGTGTTTGTTGGTGTATGCTGACGCACATCACCACTTGATGGATATACCGCTCCCTGACTAGGCGCTGCTACTGCCTTGTTTGCTACTGCCTCTTGCAGATTGTGCCTCAGGTTACGGCACAGCATTCCCTAATGGCACACTCTTCAAGGTAGATTCACTCACGCCTGCAACATACCCAACACAGATATCTGACAGCATGCCATTCCCAGAATACACCAACAGCAACACCACCAACAGCAACACCACCAACAGCAGCAGTTTGAAGCTCTCTGCAGCATCGACCACCACCCACAGCTTTGCAGAAGCCACTCCTGCACTCAAAGAACGCGCCATGATCCGCGAGATGTCACTTGACCGCCAGTTGCAGCCAGCACAGCGCCGCAGATTCCAGCAGTACATGCAAGCCATGGGATACAGTGTTCGCACCTCACGCCAGGGCATGTTTTTGAGCGATGGTCCTGCACCCAGGGTAACTTCGTTCAGCAGTGTAGATAATGTGCCAATGGGGGTGCAGGCCGTGCCTGATAGTCCGCTGACGTGTGCTGCGTGCAAGGATAATGATGTCAGTCGGGGAGGGTTGATTGGTGGCAGCTTCTGTATGCCTTGTGAGCCAGGAGAGACACCAAACCACAAGATGGGCACCTGCAGTGAGTAACAAACTCTCTCTCATATCATCTATCAGGCAAAGAGTTACTTCTACAGGTTTATGAGTGGCAGGATTAGGTCAAATAGAGCGATCCAATAGCTGCACAGATGTCTGCTTGCGTCACCTGGCATCAACAGTATAGCCCTGTCTGTACTTTGTCCTGTAGCGGTGCTCAAAGCAAGTTTGTATTCTTTGCTTTCAACATTGCAAGTGTGTTTTCTTGCGCAGGCTCTCTGAGTTGATGGCGATATGCATGGGGGTCAGGAGCCTCTGTACAACCGCAGCAGCAAGCAGTAGTAACAACACCCAGAAAGCAAAGGCAGGCATCAACCATGTAGTCTGCTTCTCCCACAAGCTGAGTTGGTTGTTTGGCTTACAGTTACGTAACTGTGTTAAGCCCAAGATCGTACTGTAATATGAGCTGCTTCAACCTGACTGGTCAGTAGATTAGGTGCAGTAGATTAGGTGTAGTTGTTGTAGTTACTAGGTTTTGTCTCTTGTTCTGGTAGAAGGCTTTCACATCAGCTTTTGTCTCATCAGTAGGTGTTTAGGAATAAGATATGTGTAATATTTTCTCGAATATGTCAGTTACATGGGTATTATACTATGTGCCTCCCGCCCGTTTGAAAGGCCAATACCAGGCCTATTGGGCACAAAGCCGCATGTCAACTTCCATACATCTGTAGACACATCAAACTTCATAGTGATCAGGCAAGTGCTATACATGAGAGCTAGCAAGTTGCGCCTGGCTTGTGTGGCATGGCTGGGTCAGAGGGCATCATTGCAGCAAGTACTTTTTTGCAGAAGAACAACGTTTCAGCAAGCTTTGTGCTATCATGATCAGCAGCAGCATAATACCGTTAACTTGATGAGATGCTGACTACTGTCTTCTACGGCCACAAATCATAGATACTATCTGTGATAGGCAACGATTACTGCAGAATGATCAACCATGTGTTCATTACCATCCACAACTTCAAGTTCATAGTAAGTTACTATGATAGGCATCATGCCATGATGGCATACTACTACCTCTTCGAAGAACCAAGACAGAATACTGGGCCAGAATATATTTGACAACGAGATATATCGCTTGCCAGGTTCTTTAGCACAAACATGTCCGGTTGCAAACGCAAATACAGACGCAAGTATAGACATGAATACAAACATGCAATATTTCAGCATGACGAGGAAAATCTGAGATAAGAGATTTATTCTGAGTATACGACAAACCCGAACAAGCCACAAAACAAAGATGCACATCCACCACTGCGTGATATACTGTTCTTCAGCATAGCTTTACATGAGAATGTACAATATTCGAGGTAACCACCAGTGGTGTCATATCACCTGTCCATGCGGTGACACAGTTACAATATGTACACAAACCAACCAAGATAACGAACATATCTTGGTACCGTACCAAGATGCGGTGACCGCATCTGTCCTTACTAAGAATTCCTTAGGCAACGAAAATATCCTGACTATCATCCTCCTCTTCGGGCTGTGGCTGCTGCTGCTTCTTGGGCACTGTGATGGTGAGCACCCCCTCACTGACCTTGGCACTGATACCCTCACTGTCAGCATCAGCAGGAAGCTCCCAGGAGGCAGCAAACGAACCAAACACGCGCTGCTGCTGAATAACCTGCTCATTGTCAACATTCTTGTCCTTGTCCTTCTCCTGCTCCTGCTTCTGCCAGGGTGTGTTGCGCTGGCCTGAGACCTTGAGCAGCCTGGGTTCCTTGGTTGGGCTAGTGAGCTTGATGGACAAGTCAGATTTGGCGAGACCCGGCACATCAGCATACAGCAGGTAGAAGTCACCAGTAGACACAACATCAAGAGGCAGGCTGGGGCTGCCAGTACTGCTGGTGGTGGTGGTGGTGGAGTTGTCCTTGGAGGTTTGGTTGGGCTGGCAGGGCATCCAACGACCACCTTTGAAGGTGTAGCCACCTCCTGGCCAGTAAATGCCACCACTGATGTTGCCTTGCTGGAACTGCTTGTTCATCTCCTTGTACATGTCCTGCATGTACGTCAAGTGCATGTGACATGGGTTACATGGATTAATACAACCACCTTGTTGTCTGCTGGAGAACGGAAACACACTTGTATATGACGGTGCAATGCTTTATGCATGCATGCATGTATGCAAGCATGGCCAACACGTGCATGAATGGTCAGGTCACTAAAGCTAGGAACTATCATTTTGTGGGGTAGCCACGGGTGCTAGATGCACACGAAAATCATGACATATGCATAAGATTGACGTTATATATGCATGCAAGCAGAAACAAGCATGCCTCTATATGCATGCATACCAAAGCATGCCAACTGGACATCGGGCAATCTGGATACCAGCAAAAGATGGTACTCACCCTCATTGCTGATGCCGAAGCCTCATCCCACCCTCCGCATCTGTTGAACGCTGATGGGCGAGCAAACATGGGCCTGGCAAAGCGGACGAAGCCGGTCACGGGCCTGCAGGGGCGGACTTGGCTCTGATACTGCCTTGGTGCAGACGCATTGCGCAGGGAAGGATTGCAACGAGCCATTACGACTGCCATCTTGTCTTTGCTGTTTGAGGTGTAACGTGAAAGAATTGCAAAGTATGCTGAGTCTGTACTTCACGACAAAGTACCTGACGCTGCGACTGATCTTGCGGCTGTTGAGATATGCCACCTCCTTATGCTTATATACGCACCTGTCAGTTTTTCTGTGGTCCAGGTTGTTCTGCGCAGCCCGGGAGACATGACAAATGTTCCGCAACGTTCAAAATCTCCACAGTGGTCTCACATGACACGGACAAGCCCAAGGTACCCTTTACATACCTGTATGATATTGTTGTCTGATTTGACAGCAGCAGAGCCGCTCAATCCAACAGCAACTTTCAGGGGCGCACAGTACTAACAAGCAGCAATGTGTTCGAGTGCAGAAGTTATGCACCGAAGAGGATATAGTGTTAAACAGTAGATACTTCGAGTGGCAATTCTAGCATAGTGCAGCTTTGTTCGCGAGGGGCTGCACCTAAAGGCTCTTGAAAGGAGTTCTGCCTTGGACAATCGACGCCCAGTTGCAACAAAGGGTGCGACTTGCCCACGATGCCATCGACATGTTCTCCAATTCCAGATCAAGCTTTGGTAGCACGGCAGCTCTTCCCAGAGTATCAACAGCTGCTTGCAGCTGCAAGCCAAGCTCCCCTGCCCCCATCACCAAGATGTGTCCAGCACACGCCCCTACCAGAGGACATCGTTCGTGCTTTGCTGGACGTGCACAGCGTGGAGGATGTCGTACCTACTCTTGAGTCCATAGCCTCAGCTGGGCAGATGCAGGTGCTCAGGGACTTGTACATGGTGGCAAGCAAGATCCAAGAAGGCATCAGACAGGTGTGTTCAATGTGCAAGGTGCAGTGAATGATAGCAGTAGCTGATGCAACTTGGTCCTCTTTCTGTGTGGTCTCAACTCTAGGTTTGACTGTTACATGAAGAGAACAGCATCGGGAAACCTGTCCTGCCCCAGGTTGAGCACTACCTGCTGATTGTGACCTGCCCAGCTGCAGGACACGCCCTGCATCATCACCTGCTGAGTGTGCCATGTTTGACTGTCACTGCAGGTTCAGGCAAATCACAACATGGCCTGGTGGTTGCCCCTGCACTGCCATTGCAACAGCAAAGTGCACTGGGCCTGTGGCAGTACAACTTGCAAGGGAGACCGCAGCAGACGCAACTACCAGCACAAGGTGAACATCAAGAGCCTGCTCTGCACCTTCTGCAACAGCAAGTGGGAGCTCAACACGTTGGACACCCGCTCAGCTCGCAAGGAGGGTCAGTGGCATCCCAGAATCAACAAGCACTGCATCAACCCAGACTGCAGCAGGGGAGAAGGCAAGGCCACCTTCAAGACAGCCACCTGCAGCGACATATCCAAGCGCAACGGACCAGTGCTGCTGCGTTGACCATCTGAACAGGCCGTGGGGCTTTGTCGGCACAGTCTGTGACTGAGAGACGTATGCTTTGATATAGAGGGCAAAGGAGTTTTTCAGGCAAAGGTTCTGCACTGACGATGATGCATTTGAGCTCTTGAGTAGGTTTCATCAAGATGTTGTCAGCATAGCCTGAGTGCCTGCAGCCGAGTACCCATTGATCAGGCGAACTTGTCTGCTGTACTCAAAGCAGGCGTATCACTAGCAGTCATGTTGTCTTGCATCCAACTTGCTGCACGGGCCAGTTTTGTTTTCTTCCTTCACTAGGCATCTGGTGTTACTAGAGTGGTGATGCAGGATTCCCAGAAAATGATAGAGCTTCACCAGGATCTAGATTAGAGTCTAGTAGTGGCACTGAGAGCGGGGTTACCGTATGCGACTGTCCTACAGATGCTCAGATGTAATGATGCACCTACTGGACAGTGTCAGCGTATCAAAGGTCTATTCCTAGGCCTCGATTTTGGTCCAGGACGTACCAGCAGCACTAACAATGAAACAATTATTGCGTTTGACTGCCTACCGTCCAGGGGCTGTGCTGAAGTTGCAGCCATCATCCGTGTGTACACATGTGTACAGTAACAATGGGACCCGGTCAAGCAATAGTATTGCAATTGTTTCAGTGATCAAGCGCGAAGATCAACACGAAGGTAGCAAAGCATCCGATGCCATCTCGCACAAATCATCTGTCTGACACTGTTTCCAAATCACGGTGAATCCTCTGAAATGCATGTGTACCCTTTGAGCAGAACAAGTGCTGTCGGATAAACTGCCGCTTTGAGTTCCAACATCAATCAGTGTTACCTTTCTGTAAAAACCACACATCACAACACATCCGAGCCAATTTTCGATGAAAAGCTTTTCAGACCACATCCCCGCTGCGAGCAGGGTTGCAATGGTATATACCATCTATCCATGTGCTATGCAGACACATGCAAGCACCTGCCTCATGATTGATGTCACTGATCAGTGACAAGTCATAACCTCAAAAGTGACACTGCAGCGGCAGGAACAGGAGGGTGTGATCACTGATCCCAGCTGAAAAGCGGCAAGAAGAACAGCAGCACTGAGCTGAACAGCATTGGAAACACCACTCCAGTGCAAACAGCGCACTCAGAGTCCTAAACTGCTGATCCGACTACATGATGCCACCAAATGGCTTGTTGGATGCTGCTGGGTTCACGCGATGTAACACTGACAGCACCCAGGCAGATGCCAGATCAAAACTTATCTTGATTTCACACAGAGCTTATTGGTCCCACCATCAAGCGCTCCTCATTCTGCATGCATGTACACCCTAAAGGATGCGCACATGACGAAAGCTTTATTTCATGTTGCTATGGCAAATCACCACACTAATGACACACTGTTGAGGCATGCAGCAGCCACACAAAGCACCAGGCAAGAAGTACACACCACCATCTTATTTACTTTCTGATGACTGACACCAATCTGCGAGCCAAGTCCTGCGATGATGTCCTGATATGGTGCATGCAACTCACTGTTGAGTATAACCCACCCAATTGTATATGTCGATTTTGTGTATTTGACAGCACACATCTGATCAGCCATCAAGGCCGGCAAACCCCAAGGCGGTGAGTTTGTCTCTGCTATGAATGCAGTGACTGACAGGACTTGCAGATCACAGCTGTCAAGCAAACAGTTTGTGAACGTCCTGCTAGCGTGTCCATCAGCACAATCTAGCAGGATGACTCAAAGCGACTAAACATGCTCGCAGCCATCCTGCTGATGATCAGTCTAGACAACAGGACTCTCAGCTGCAGCTTCTGCCCCGCACGCAATATATAGGGTGATTGAGACAGCAGCCATCCGCGAAGCAAAACTCGCCAACTCATGCAACACAGCACCTCAAGCTTTGAAAATGGATGCAACAGGTTTATTCAGTTCAAGCGCATGACTACACAGAAAAGACTAAACATGCAACTTTCCTTGCACGTTCATATAGCGGTGCAACACCTACCGACTACTGTGTCGGCTGATTTATGTACTATGTTCTGTACAGTCCTGGGCCAAGATGTACCATGTGCACAATGCACACTAGACCAGGTGCTATCAATGATTGCATGCTTTCAGCCGACGCTACAACAGTGCTAGTGAGATTAGCTCAAACTGACACTGCAACTCAGGACAGGCAGTAGCCATCTCCCAGCAATCTATAAACAAAGCTGGCAGAGTCCTTCAGCAATATAGGGTGATGCACTTGCATGATCACAATAGGCACAGGGCCACTGTGACGCTCAAATCAGCAGAACTAGTCAAGGACGCATCACCATGGCACTTATAAGAATCAGCTGACAACAAGCAATACAGCAAACTGTGACGGAGTGCAGTGGATTGCAAGACTTCAAGGAATGAACCAATGGCCGTTCAAGAAGCTCAACTGCAACAAAGCACCGTAACCCTGCAAGCAGCTCTGCTGATCAGGCACACCATGTGCCACACTGCAGCAGCACACCTGCAGAAGCTCCACTGGAGACCACGCTTCGATCCCAGACACTACACTGACATCCACAAAACAGTGTCAGGCCCCATACTGCAGCAGGGCATGCTCGATGTTGCTTGCCACACCAGTGTCCCACAGCTTTGAGTTGCCCTTGGCACCGTAGATGTTCAGAGGACTGGGGCTGCTGTTCTGCTTGGGCCTGAATGGCCACTGCAGGTCGCCGGAGATCTTATAGAAGTCACCGGGCTTCTTGTCGTCCTCATCATCCTCCTCATCATCAGACTTACCAGCACCCAGATACTTCTCTGCCAGTTCCCGCACATCAGACACGGTACTGAAGTGCATGGCATCCACGCCCCACATCCTGCAGAAGCCAGCGAGATTGGCTGCTGCTTTGAACTTTGCACCGAACGGACAGGTCTTTTCATTCAGGCAAACACCAGAGGCGCGCCTTGCGATGAAGGGGCCATTGTCAGCATGCTTGACATCCTCCGTGGCTGCAGGGAACTGCACGCAACAGAAGGCAGCAGACATGGTGAGTCACTGTAGCCTGCCATCAGTATCCCTCTGATGGGCGGTGCATCAGCATGGAACCCTATCATGCCATACAACAACCTGGTTGAGCGCGAGAAGCAGTGTGCTGTCAAGTAAGCACTGGACTTGGTCACCCACCAACTGTGACCTTGTACTGCAAGCAGCTGTGCTGTCAATATTCATATCGACCGATGATGCAGCCCTGTTTCCTGCTGGTAACCCTGCTTATGCAGCCTCACAGACACAGACCCTCTATCCCACAGGGTAGTAGCCATCTCTTATCAAGAAGCCCTTTCACTCACCGAAGCATGGTATCTTGGCCGTCCATCACAAAAGAAGCACATGTCCCAGCACTCCTGGGCTCCATTGCACTTCTTTGAGCTGGGAATCAGATCATACCAAATTCCTTGGGTAGAGGCATCAATGCTTGGTGAATCTGTCCCGCGGCCAGCATTTGGCAGGAATACTGCATGATTCTGGCAACTCCACACACCGTTTGCCCCTCTCATCGGCACTGCACCCCTGTCAGCATTGGTACACCTGCAGATTCGCTCTCCCCCCCTGGTTGTCCCGACCTGAGTCAGAAATGCTGGGCACCTAGTGTCGTCATCATCAGCCACGCAGCTGGGGGGTGAAGATCGTAGCGTTCCCCAACTCCTTGAGAAGCCACTTGGACAGATGTAGCTTAACTCTGATTCACGTTCAACGCACCCCCTGCTGCTGACTGGCTGTGACGGTGTTGGTGGGGTTGGGATTGGCTCACAACCCGACTTATCGCTGTTTGCTTGCTCTCCGCTGCCACAGGGCGTGCACACGGAGGATGTTCCAGGTTGGTACTTATCACCCTCGCACATCCTGTCGCAGTCAACGCCATAGTAGCCTTTCTGGCACCAGAGGAACTGATCACAGGTAAGACCCTTTGTTGAGCGTTTGTTGGCTGGGCAAGACTGACAGTCACTGAAGCTTCCATCATTGTACTTGCCACTCTGCCAGCAGGCTTCACCACAGTTGGTACCCAGGTTGCCCTTGCCAACAGGGCACTCTGCGTGAAATGAACACATGCAAGGTTACCGTCAGCTCAGCAGTATGTTGATATGTTCCGTCATGACGATCTGCATCAGCAGCAGCGGCTGAGTGTGTCATACTGCTGTGCACGCAAGCAAGCCACAAGACAACCTGAAGATATAACCTATCACTCAGGAGCTGTACCGCCTCACTGCCATGTCAAGCACAAAATTGCAGCCACACATCTTGACTGCAACCATCATACCACTGTGCCAATGAAGCAAGTCTGCATCAGCAAGAAGGGTCATATGCCACTCATGCAGGCTGTGTTACCCTGACACTCACTTTCACTGTAGACACACTGAGTCTTGGCCGTGTTTGGCCTCCTGGGGTACACCTTGCCATCCTCCTCCTCAGGCTTGCACTCAGTGCAGACCAAAGACGTGTTGTTGCTGACAGTGCCATCAGGACAGGGCTGACACGATGACCTGTAGTCACTGGCGAGTCCACTCAAGCCTTGACCACCAGGACACTCTGCAGGTAAGATAGCAGCCCAGCTCAACAACGTGAAGCATACATCAGACACATTGCATCTTGATTATATAGACACAAGGACTGGCCCAAAGGGAAGGTACGATCCGCTGGAGACCTGAGTGCTGATGTAGCAAGGTTCAAGTACCGGCCTATAGCAGCATATACAGTGTTCACAGGTAGTGATGTGACATATCCACACTGCTCAAGACACGCACATTCTCAAGGCATATGTGTAATGAACCCTACCAAGACAGCATCTCACCTGTGATCTGGTCTACACAATCAGTGCCATCTCTATTGGGCCTCTTGCCAGGTGGACAGCTCTGACAGTCTGCAAATTTACCACTGTTGTACATGTTACGCGCCGTACACGTCTCATCGCAAGCTGGCAGCTTTCCACGATTGACGGGACACTCTGTCGGCGGGATCTCAGTGCAGACTACTGCGCCAGACTCCTTGGCTTCAAGCCCTGATGCGCACTTCTGACAGTACAGTGAGCCACCAGGGTTGGAGTGGTTGGGAGGGCATGGCTTGCACTCGCAGTTGGCACTTTGGCAGTTACCTGGGTAACCAGTCCCTGGCTCACACTCTATGCGAGGCTTGGGAACACACCCCGTGGCTCCCTTGTCCGGTGCTGAGACCTGCCCTTCACCACACGGTTGGCAGTCTCTCCACTTGCCATCATTGTAGGTATTCACCTCGCAGAGCTTGTCGCAGGCTGGGGCACCTCCATAACCAGGCAGACAGTTCTGAGGTGGAGCGGTGGACTCCTCCTCTTCCACGACAGGGACTGAGTTATCTGGGCTGGAGATGAAGCTTCGAACACCAAGTTGATCCTCACCACCTCGTGTTGTCCAACCAAATCCAGGAACATAGATGAAGCCCCAGCAGGGAGCATCAGACTCACACTTGGCGCGACAGTCAGCCTCATTGGTGCAGTCACCCCACTCAACAGCTTCAGTTGCGTTCTGGATCTCAACTCGCTCTGCAGGAACACCACACAGTGGCAAAGACAGGCTGTCAGAACACTTGTGTGCCGAAGGGCGCACAACACACTCCGGGCCATGCTCATGTCCGTGAAGTCAAATGTATATGGTACTGGGCTGGCGTCAGAATGATACTAAAACAAGCTTCCCAGCAAGGTCCCCACAAACTCCGACCTTGTTACTAACCTGCATTAGTACTGGTACCAATGAGCCCCTTCTTGGCAGACTCCACCCACTTGTCAGTCATCAAGCAGCGAGTGTAGATGCCCGCAGGCTGTGTCTTGGCCCTGACAAGAGAGTCAGTACCATTCTTGACGCTAGCTGCAGAGATCAGCTCGCTGGGCGGCAGCTTGTAGTACAGCTGTGCCACAGTGGGATTGTTCTCAGTCAGAACAGGCAGCTCTGCACGCCTGCAGGTCTTGGTATCAGCTTCCCATTGAACCAAGCAGCACTGTTCCTTGGGACATTTTTCAATGCATTCAACCATATCTGCATCCACAGGAGCATTGAACACAGACAGGTCCAGGGCGAAGCGAGCTCCTGCAGGCTGGGGCAGCTGCGCATACTTGGGGACACATGTCTCAGGGCCAGTCAGTCCACCAGAGAAGGTGATGCCACCGCTGACATACTCGTCGCCAACTGGATGGTTGAAGGTGGTGGTGGGGCAAGCGGTGCAGGTGAGTCCACCACCGGCATGGTAGGTGCCAAGAGGACAGCGCATGCACTCGCTTGTGTTGGTAGACTGCACTGATGCAGGGATACCATAGCCAGGAGCGCACACTGCAGGCCACAACACAATGAGCAGGGTGGTCAGACACAGCACTGATGCACCTATCGCCAGGCAGAGTGCGTTCCAGGCAACAGCTGTTAGGTTGTGCAACCACCATAGCAGCCTATATGTAGGTTAGAATCAGGATTTGCGCAACAACAAACTGCATAATGGACCCTGGCAGACTGGCAGACAGTCAAACCATCCCTCATGCATCTCTATATTGCAATCACTACTGCTTGCGGCTGTCAACACTCACCATCACACTCAGTAAGACCCTCTGCAGATGTGCTCTGGTTGGGCTCACACTTCCTGCACCTAGGGTTGCTTGTAGGCAGACCCTTACCAGTGTCTGAGACACCAAACCAACCCATTGGACACTTCCTTGCAGTCATGGAGGGTGTGGCCTCTGTAACATTCCAGGGATCTGACTGACCAGCAACGTAGACACCAAAACCACGTTGCACCCTGCAAACACAACACGCAGGAACTTGAGCAAGACAAACACATGCCAACACAGCAGCCGCCAACTGCACACAACATTCTGTTGAGGCGAGTGGTTGAACATTACTTTCTAGTCAACAGACACCAACGTACAACTGCCTCTGAAGGATATGGTGTTGCTGCCACAATCCAGCACTGTGTGCCTTGCAGCAGCACCTTCCGACAGCTGGTGGTTTGAGTAGTCTGAGCAGTGCCTTACTTGCAGTCTAGTATGCTGTCCTGCAGCTCTCCAACTCCAGGCTCATAAGCAGTTATTCTGCCAGCAGGACACGGCTCACAGGGAGACATGGAGTCCTTAGCAGTATAGTGATCAGGAGGACACTGGTTGCCACCTTCAGACGTGTAGCCAAAACCAGCAGGGTTCCTGCAAAACGTAGCAGCCATCAGTGTCAGGCTTACACATTGTGCCTAGGAAGCAGTGACAGTGACCTGGCTCTGAGGGTCAGAAAGACGACCAGCATAGGAGAGATGAGACGGGAGTGCTCTGACATTGGGTACAACCATGCAGCTTGTGTACATCATATGCTGAGTCACGAAAATCAACAAGAATGAAAGGCTTAGCTGGGAAGAGAGCTGTGTGTACGCCTGGTGCTGTGGCACTGATGTACAACTCACTTGCAATGCTGGAACTGGTGTGATCCAGACGGTGCATACAGATTCTTAGGACAGGCTTTGCAGGGTGCATTGATCAGCCCGTAAGCTCTCTCCTTGTCCACGCCATATGTATTGACAGGGCACAGTTCTGCCTTAAACTTGCTGAAGTCCTGAGGGTCAAAGGTGATGCCCCAGCCATATGGGATCCCTGTTACCAAAACAAAAAACAAGCTAGGAGGATATTGAACAACATGCAGTCAAGGCATGCCAATCCTGCATGTCTTGGGCCTGTAAGTTGCCAAGTATGCTGAGGCAGGCCAATGCTTGGTGAACCACTGCAGCATGATAATGACAATGTTACTAGCAAGCAGCAGCTGACATAGGTTATTGTGAGACTTGAGAAATTCCGATGTACAGAGAATGCCAAGCTGAACTGAACTTACAGCATGAAGTGGACGCAGCAGCCACGTAGCCCACTTCAGGTGGAGCCATCCTGTTTGCATCTATATCAGCCAATTCATCCAGATCACGGTACTCGCTTTGGATGTCTTTGCCGCAAGGTGTACAGACATTGGTGCCATCAGTATCAAGAACCTGCTTGGGAGCCACCCAGCCAGCACGGTAGTAGCCCACACCACCAATGTTAGTGGGGCACTTGGCAAGCTCATACTCATTGTTGGACTTGTCCCTGACATAGTAGCCAGGGGGCACCACTGCAAAACAGATTGAAAAGCGTAAACTCAGGATAATGATGATAAGACACCGATACCACAGTAGTTGTGCACATCACAATCATGCACTGCATACACAAGCACAAAGAGCAATGGAGAGATCCTGGCCATGACAACAGCAAAAGCATGGCTGGTGTCCTGCAGCTGCCTGCTTCTGCAGGAATGCGTCACCACTCTCAAATAGCTACTCACAGCAATCGGCAAGAGACATTGAGCCCCGGCTTCTGGTGATGGAACCATATGGGCACTGGATACAGGCTCGTTGACTTCCATCGCTGTAGTAGCCGTAGTCACAGCGGGCGTAGAACAGGTTGCCCTCTGTTGCGTTGTTTGTTTCCTGCAGCAGCTCCTCTGGTGGAGTTGACATGGGCCACAGCCCAAAGCCCGGGAGAACCTCTGCAGACAGTACAAACAGAGCATAACTATGCTCAGTCTGTGTCAACAACTGTGAAGCTCCACACTACTGCCATCATGCGCACATGACATGCTTTGTTTTTCAGCTGCTGGCATAATGAACAGAGCAGACAAGCAAGGGAGGTGTGACGTCAAAAGCCACATTGCGCCAGATACTTGACCCGGGAAAGGAGGTTGTGGCGCTGCTGGTCAGGGGACTCACTGTTGCATGCTGCTTCAGAGGCAGAAGCGATGCCATCTGTTGTGTAGCCAGGTTGGCAGCTGACGCAGCTGATAGCCTTCTTATCAGTCACCTTGACCCAGTCCTTTCTGTACATGCCTACTGGACATGCACGAACCACATTCATCTCAAGGAAGTGACCAGGAGGAACCTCTGCAGGACACATGGGGGGAAGCGCAGGGATCAGGTCCGATGCTACCCCATGTAATGTTGCAACATGGCAACATGCGCATCTGTAACTACGAAGTCAGCATGCTGCATGGTTGTCTGATCTATCGGCAGCTGCTTGTACAGGCACTCCACACCAGTGACAGGGATTGCTGTGACCTGTGTAAGGAGGCATTGGAGGCTTTGCAAGGGCAACGATGTATGTGTAAGGGATGCTGCCTCCTGAAACAGTACGCATGCCCTGGTAGCCTCATTCACTCACGGCATGCTTCTTCTCTCTTGGTGTAGTCGACATCACCTTCGTGGGGTGACTCAAAGCCAGAGGGGCAGGGCATGCAGGCCCTTAGACGGTTGCCTTCTGGAGCCCATGTGTTGCGCTGGCATGGCTGTGCTGCCTCCCCAGGCTTGGCAGGGAGGACATGACCATCAATGGCCACTGCAGGAACAGCCACACACACATCATACTTGAGAGGAAGCTATAGGAATCTGCCTTACCAGCAGTCGGCGTGTGCTGTCTGCTGAATAACGCTGCAGGTGGCTGTCTCCTTCAAGGCAGTTGCCTTAGGCGGGCGTACATGTATGACTGAAAGCTGGATGTGGTACTCACAAGTTGCAGCTGGCGTTTGTTGTTATGAGGCGCTTACCGCATTCAGTAACTCTTGAAGCTCCGGTTGACTTAGTGGTAAGACCCTCTGAGCCCTGTGGGTTGCACGCTTTTTCTTCGCCACCAATTGCTTCTGTGGTTTTGGAGTTGCCACCAGGACAGTAGAAGCCACGTGAGCAGGGAACACAACTGCGGGCTTTGCTGACTTCATCTATTGACATCTTCGTGCCAGGAGGACAGACTGCATAGGAACAGACCCACAGGTAGTGTGTCAGAGGTCTGCTCCAAGCTGCTCATGGTTGATATTACACCGCACAGTCTCCACGTTCAATGAGTGGTTTAGTTGAAAACTCCTCTCCGCGATGTGATCCATTCGTGGGCAAGCAATGCAGCGGCCAGCGGTCCTGTTGCTGGTTTACAGGTCCCGGGCAATACAGTCCCACACAGCCAGACACGTTGCACAAGTCAGCGAAAGCACGTTATTTGAGCTACTTACTGCACTGCACGATAGATCTTCCGTCTGAACCCCTGACTGGCTGAAAGGATGCCAAGCAACGGAGGCAGACATACTGCTCTCTGCTGCCCAATATACGCGTTGTGCAGCGTCTGGGAGTACATGCTGGAATATCAGCTGCGCAGGTAACTCCTGATTGCAATAAGCTGCGGGCTGGTGCAGCGCATTGCACTCCCAACACACTGATGGCTAGCACAAGGAACGAAACAGCTGTGCGCGCAGCCATAGCTGCCGCAGCACCACTGTAATTGAAAGAGTTACCAAATGCAAGTGCGACCGCTCGTGCGCTGCGGTCTGTACACCAGCTATGAAGCTATTTGCAGGGCATTACTTTGTCGCCTGAACGTGTTGTGAAGCAACTGCAGATTTCTCAAACTACACACTGCAGCTTATAGCTTTTGCGTAAGACTGTCCTCCTATGGACCGGTCGTCAAGAACCGACAGTATCGGACATATCACCCTCGACGACCTGGCGAACTTCGGCGACGACCAACAGACATAATCATTGTACGGCCCGGTATCGCCATATTACCATCATCTAATAGCAGTCTTCTATGACACGACATCCTCACATGTCATCTGGTGGTGTTCCATGTCTGCACCAGCGTTCGGCCACGCGTGCCCCCGCTGACCAGCCCAGCATGACCAAGCAACCAGTGTACGTTCGGGTTTCCGTACAAGTTGGGTGTGTAGGCTTTAGGTGCTGATACGATTCACTTCGTTCCGACCCCGGGCATCGACATCGCTCGGCCAGTTCCTGCAAGGAGGAGCAGTTGCCTCATAGGCAGCTTTTTGCTGAGGCCCAGGGGAGACTGCTTGCCAAGTCATTCCACAAGTACTTTGTTACAGATGTTGCTGATGTTGTTACCCCAACTGACGGGCCGCAGCTTGCGCTGATACTGAGAATGCGCGATCACCTGAAAGCATCACTAGTACTGGAGCTTGCAACATCGTGCAGCCGGTGGCAGACCGCTGCAAGGGGAGCTTGCTCGTGCAGCAAAGATGATAAAAACATCACCAGACGTACTGTTGCTACAGATATTTGGGCCAACTCAAGTATAGTTCAGCACTGGCATGCTCAAGGCAACTTGGTGGTGTATGAAATAAAGTGACATATGAAGGCAGCACGCTACAGGTCCCAGCTTCCTCTCCGGATGGCGGCCCCTTAGAAGCAGCAAGATGTTTCACTACTGTGTTAGAGCCAGATTTTCTTTCATATCACAGTAGCAGCGCTGTTCGCATGATGCATCCATCAAACTGCTTGTATGTCGTATCCCGAGGGTACTTGTAAAAGTTGTTTCTTGAATAGACATGCAGGGATGCTGTCCTTGTACGAGTTTACCTGCACATGCATGTATTGTGCTGTGCGGGTGCCTATTCGCCCACCTTGATTGCAGATGTCTAGCTAGACATCTCACTATACACAGCCCTCACAGTGTGAGGGCTGTGTATATGGCATTAGTGGTCATGTGTTGTTCAGTCCTTCCAGTTGTTTGGTCAGCAGATGTCTAGCTAGACATCTCACTATAGCGAGTGTTGTCGGTGTGTTACAATCTCTCACAGGTTGGCTCTCTTTGAGAGAGAGATATTGCATCCTTTTGCCTGCCCCCCAGGGGCCACTCCAAGGGCCGGCCCAGCCTGAGGCCGGAGCGGGTGGCTCTTCTTCTTGTAGGTATTTTACACAGTACGGCAGTCATAGGCAGTCATAAGCATCGTCTGTCTGTGCCGAATGATGATGATGACGATGAGTTTGTTACACAGGGGGTGGTCGCCTGATAGGAATCATCGTATTAGTTAAACTTAGTCAAGTACTGCTAGTGCAGATATGGCCCGGCCGGGATGTGTTCTCCATCCCTCCGGCATGTGTTCTCCATCCCTCCGACACATGCAGGAGCAATACGAAAGTACAGGAATCATAATACAAAAAGCGTATGATCAGGCAACAGAGACGATCAGGGATGACAGAGTGGTCCAACAACCATGCATATGCATTTGCTGTTCAGATGTGCAAGCAGTAGCGGTTACGTAACACTCTCCGGCCACAGATTGTGAAAGCCAGATGCAAACATCAGACACAACAGCTGCTGTGCATATCATCCTTGCATTCATAACCTGCTATTGCTGACATGTTCCTCTCTTAGTAAAACCTGAAATCCCACAGAACTCGATCATCCTCAATCACCTGCACCATTAGCAGCTTCACCATCAGCACAGTGCAGATCAGAAAGAAACCTCTGCACCAAGTGCAGGCATCAGGTTCAATATCTCATTGGTGGCTGTCAAAGCTGGTGGTGACACTATTGATGTCGTCAAACCTGGATCCAGTGACAGAGCTATGACTAACTGATGCACCAGAATAAGCACCAGCATTAACACCGCTGTCTGCTCCTTCAGCAACCTGCCGCTCTACTAGCACTGCCTGCTGCATGGCATATGAAGCACTGTCATCAGCAGCATTTTGACGACTGACAACACCCGCCACTGCAGAGTTGTTGCAGATTTCGCTGCTAGTACTGCTGCTGCTGCTACTGCTGGAGCTAGTGGTACTGCTGGTGGATGTATCGCTGCCACTGCCATGGCCACCTGCGGCAGTGTAAGATCTGGCAGCTGCTGTTGCTACTCTATGCTCACCCCTGCTGTATGTCTCACCAGCCAGCATCCCCCTGTAACTCACTCCTGCAGCAGCGAGGACTTGTCTGCTGCTGTCTAGAGTGGCTCCTGGACTCTCAAGGTCTGCAAACCCAACACTCCTACTGACGCTGACACCACTGATGCCTCCACTGATTGTGCCACCCCCACTGCTACTGCTGCTGGTGGTGTCCCCAGTAGTAGAGATGGTTGTGAGTGTTGTGACTGTTGTAGATGAGTCAAGGCCCAGGACACTGCTAAGGTCAGGAGACAGGATGTCGTGAGAGCCTGAACCAGCATGTTGCCTGGCTGTGCTGCGGAAATGAACACCAGCAGCAGCGCCGGCACTGACGCCAACGAAGACACTGGCCGGGGATTTACTAGGCAAAGGAAGCTGCAACAGACGCTGCTGCTGTTCCGGTGGGTTCTGTTGGCTCCTTAGCAACCGAACACCAGCAGCAGCTGTGGTTGGCAGGTCTGCAGCTGTTGCAGGAGAAGCAGCAGCAGGAGTTGGTGATTCTGCTACTGTTTGTTGTGGAGGTCTCCATAGCCTTACTGCAGGCAATGCAGCATTTGCTGCGACAGCGTCTGCTTGTTTGCTTGCTCTGGCTTGCTGCCTTGCATTCCTCCTACTGCTGCCCTGACTACTGCCGCTGCTGCTGCTCAAGACTATTAGCTCAGGCAATTCCTCAGCACTGTTGCACCAGTCGCTTTGAGATGCTTGTTTGGACTGCTGCTCAGTCTTATGCTCTAAGGCTCTGCCTTTAGTCACATCCTGCGCTGATGCAGCACCTGGCCCAGCAGGTTGTCTGTCACTGCTGTGTGCACTGCTCGCATCCTTTGCCCCTGCCGCTGCTGGTGGTGATTGCTGCACAGGTTGCTGCTGTGGTGGTCCCTGCTGTGCTGCAGCTTTAACACCGACATGCTTCTGCTCAGCTGCTGTCACTGCTGCGTGTTTGGAATCCTGAACACCATATTGTTCAAGATCCTCTGACACCTCACACGCACTGCTGGTGCTGCTGCCGCCATTGTGGCAATGCTGTTGAGCCTGAGCATCCGCTTCATATAGTTCTGCTCCCCTGCTTTGCTGCTCTGTGCTGTAGCTGCCATTGCCACTGCTGCTGCTGACACTGCTTCTACCTGGAACGTGCTCCACACCAGTAAGTTGCACAGGCAACTGTTTCGCCGCATGCTGCTGCTCTTGGTGAACCCCAGAGCCAGAATCAGCAGCAGCAGCGTGAGGAGGAGGAGGATGGTAAGGATATGTAGGCACTGTTGCAGTTAGTGTACCAGCTGCTTCAATCATCCGTGCTGCGGTCACTAATGCACTTCCGCTGACATTTACCTCATGCTGCCAGGGTGCTACTGCATCAACCTGTCGCATCCTTGGTGGCTGCAGCTGCTGGCGAGCTGGCTCTTTACTCGCTGTTATCGTTGCTTTTGGCTGTGCGATCATACTGCTGCTGGCAACACTGCTGCTGAGGGTGTCTGTTGAGTCCCTGAAACACTCAGAGCCTGGCAGAGACACCCTGCAGACGCAGCATCAGCAGCAACAGCAGAGATAGACCAGGTCAATAGACTGGCTGATTTGCACGATCTTCACCTTTGCGATGTGACTCATGTTGTGGTGATGCACATGGAGGTAAGTGATTGAGGTAACGCAACCTTTCAGAAGCCACAATGTTATCTCGTCATCATAATGACCAACACTCTGAGGACAGCATCGTGATTGGTCCTGTTGGACCCCAGGTAGCAGGGAGCGACACGGTTTATGTCCTATGACGTTTGACTACAGGCTTGAATGAAACCCGGCGATGCTGACAAACTTCAACACCAGCTCACCTGTATGGTGCAGGACTCTCCACCTGTCCTGCAGCATATGCTGAACTCTCTGCAGCAAGGTCATTGACATGCTGCTGATGCTGATGCTGCTGTGGTAAGCTCCCTGGCCACGAGGTATCAGCCGGAGCATTGACAACTACAGCGGCACCAGCAGGTGAAGATCCACCAGGCCCGGCCACCACTGACGTGGTGGTTGCTGCTGGCAGCAGCAGCTTTGTCTCTTCATCAGGATACACCATGTGACCCTGTGCTACATTCACTGCTTCCAACACCTGATGCTGCTGCAGTTGTTGCTGCTGCTGCTGCTGCTGAGGTACGGAGCCCTGCAGGTTCTTCATCATAGACAGCGGAACAAGGACATACATCTCCTGCTGCTGACTGATGTTCATGATGTCTGGTGGCACAACAACTGTCTGTGTGGAGAGGTTGCTCCTGCCATCTGGCTCTACAGCAGAAGGCTGAGTGGGCGTTACATTCCGCCGCTGCTCATGCTGCTGGGGCTGTGCAGGTGGGAACCCAGCAGCAGTAGCAGCAGTGATAACTTGTGCTGGTGCTGCTGTTGAAGCAGCAGGGTGTTCAGCATGATCCACTTGCTTGTTGCCTTCTTGACCTGCTGCGCTGCCCTGTCCTGCAGGTCTACCATTCACAGCTGCTACAGCAGCTCTGTGCACTGTTTCGTCTGCTGCTGTCATTGCTGCTGCTGGCTGTACAGCAATAGATGCCTGTGAACTCTTCCTCAACCCAGGCAAGTGACCAAACACAGTGGGATGTGCTTTGCTCTTCCCTGCTTTGCCCTGCAGTCTTGCTATACTGGCTCTTATCTCGGCCTCGCTGCGTTTGACACCACTGGGGCTGGCTGCTGACACTGCGGCTGTTGTTGTTGCTGCTGCTGTTGTGGCATAGGTGGCACCAGCACCATCACTGACTCCCAAAGCAGGCTTCACAAGGCCTGTGGACAGCAGTGATTCTGTCAAGGCACGCAGCAATGCAGCATCCTCAAAGTCATCATTCTCATCAGCTGCTGCTACTGATGCTCCGAAAGACTGAAGTGTAACTGCTGCTGCTGGTGGCGATGCTGCCAATCCCACTTCACCATTATTTTGAGTCCCAGATGCACCAGCAAGGCAATTCCCATCCAGCGCTGCAGCTGTACCATTGTCCGTCCCAGCAGCACCAGCAACAGCCTGGCCAGCAACTGCAACAGCAGCTTCTGCTGCCTCCGCGGCCACCCAAGCGTCTAGAGCAGCAGACAGCTCTTGTGTCACAAGCTCCCGCAGCCTTTTGGGATCTGAGCCGCTCAACATATTACGCTCTTCCAAGCCTGTGTTGCCAGAGCCAGTACCATCAGCAACTTGCTGCAGCAGCAGCTGTTCCATGACCTCGTCTACCAGGATGTCCATCACCTCTTGCTCTATTGCCACTGGTGCTGCTGCTTTTGCAGAGTTGCTGGATCCTTGCCTTTGCTGAACTGCTGCTTTATCTGCGTGACCTGCACTGGCCGGTCTGTCATTCGGCATATTGTGCTGTGGTGTAAGTGCTGGGTGAGGTACCTGCTGCTGCTGAGGTTGGGTTTGTCTGACTTCACGACTGCGCTGCTGTACAGCAGGTGTTGCTGCAAGTGATGCTCGTTGACTCTGCAACATCCACGGCTCATCTATGTCATACACTGCTTTGAACTGCCGCCCACTACGGTGCAAGGGTACCGAACCACTCCTGCCTGCAGACTGCTGACGCTGCTCCTCCTGCTGCTGATGCTGATGCTGCTGAGAAGACAGCTGCCCAGTAAGCCATGACGTCTGCTGCAGCTGCTGCTGTGGCTTTTTAGCACCAGCCTGTGAGGTGTTGGTCCCCAGGGTGTCTTCAGTGCCCTCCTGTTGTTGCTGCTGCTGTTGTTCGTGTACCTCAAGCAAAGCCTCCAAAAGAACATCCAACACATCTTCTTCAGGGTCATCTGCAGCAGCAGTACCATCAGCTACAGGTTGAGCAAGGTGGTTGCCTTCACCATGCAGCTGCACCTGTGAGCCCTGACCTCCTGGAGCAGCGGCTGCAAGCCCACGACGCTGTGCCAAGCGCTGGAGTGCTGTCACAGTAGCAGCAGCACGTCCAGCAACACCAGATGCTCCTGTTGCCCTGCTAGTTGTTCGGCGGCCTGCAGATGAGCTGACATCAGCAAACCGCGGTAGCTGCTGTGCTGGCTGCAACCGCATTGCTGCATTGAAGGCAGCGCTAACCCTGCTACTGCTGCTGAGAGTACCACGGTGCTTTATGCTTGGCGCCGGCAGTGGCTTATCGACTCTCCGACCAAATGCAACGACTGGCCGCTGCTTGGGTCTAACCTCTGTTTGCCCACTAGCAGCAGTAGCAGCAGCTGGGACGTGCTCCTGTCTCACTACAGCTGCTAATGGCTTCTGCTCCACATCAGTATGAGCTTTAGCTGGCATCTTTGACTTGGCTGGTGACTTGACTGCTGGCCCTGTTGCACTAGCCGCTGCTGTGGGACCATGCTGACCTGTACTTGTGGCTGTAATTGCTGCCTGTTGCGTGCTGGAAGCATCTACCATCCTGACTCCCTTCTTTGGTGTAGTAGAGAGTGTGACTGACTTGGAGATGCCTGTTGACCTCCTGGTGTTTGCAGGTCTGTGTTGCTGCTGCTCTGCTGCTGTTGCCAGCCGCCATGTCACATCCTTCTCAACCGCCTGCAGGACATCCGCATCACTGTATGTCAGGTAACACTCATACACACACTTGTAGCTTCCCAGGCAGCCCTGGCAAACACTGCGGGGGGTATGGGGGTTGCAGTTGGCGACCTGGTATATCTGCTGTGGTACACACTAAAAGTAGGCAGGTTCATGCTGTCACACATGCCGAAGTGGATGAAACCCCAGCAACAGCCATGAGACACACCTTGCTAAAGCGTTCCACATCCTGCCAGTTGTCCTCCTGCTGGTAGAACTTTGTCATCGGTGACATCACATCACTCACAACAGCAGGCCAACTTGTGGCAGCAGCACCTGAAAGTCCTGCAGCAATGGACTGGACAACTGCTGCTCCTTCTACACCTGATGCTGGACCTGCAGGCAATCCTGCTGGCAAAGTCAGACCTGCAGTAGGGATCACTGTGCTGCTTGTGGCCGGCAGAGAGGGGATAGCACCAGTGTTGCCGCTGATGCTACTGCTGTTCTTTGCTGCAGATACCA
>JARWLF010000179.1:0-25503 GCA_029853055.1 Scenedesmus sp. KT-U | reverse complement strand
ATGATCTGCATGCCGAGCTCCTCCTCGGCCTCCTCGCGATCCTCAGCCTCGACGGACAGCGAAGGACGGTCACGGAGCCAAGCGCGCAGGCCGCCCGCCTGCTGCTCCCAGCGGACCAGGTAGGTGCCGCTGCGATCGCCGCGTTTGCTCATGTTCCCTCCCCTATAAAGCGCGCGCGGTGTTTGCGCACGAACCAGCGAAGCGAGTTTTGTCCGCGCAGTTCGCATACACGGTCGACAAAGCCGGAGGCGGTGTAGATCGCCTGATATAGCTGTCTGCGTCCGTGTGAGGTCTCGGAAATCTTGCTCCAGTCTTGGCTACTGGTCCAGTTTCCCATCCCCTGGAACGCAGGATCGTTCTTCAGAACAACATGCAGAACCCAGTGGAACATCCGATGGGTTTCAGCCGGGAGGAAGATCAATGCCTGATCCGCATGACCGCCCAGATTTTTTGGAATCGGATGATGGCCTTCCAATCCGTCATGCAGGTACTGGCGCTTTATGTAGGAGGTGCCCACCTGACAGGTCAGCTTCTTTGCACCCTTGCCACCCACACGGTTGACGGTGAAAGTCCTCGCACCGTTCAGGATGCCGTTGACCTGAAGCCCCGCCTTCAGATCTGAAAGTAACGCGGCGTATCCGGACGGATCAATAAGATTGACCGGATCCGCATGTGCGTACCCGAACTTGTGGAGAGTAGCCGGATCGCACAGGCGCCCCTGCCACGCATCCATCTGCGTAAACCGCCCCACCCGCGGATCCATCCACCGCGCGCGCAGGTAGTAGAAGCCCACGTTCGGATCAAACGCCTCGCCGCGGTACAGGTGCTCGATCGCGGTGCTGCCGCTGCGGGCGATCTCGTTGCCGAAGGCGTCGTAGTCGATCTGGTCGGTGATCGTGCCGGTGGCGTCCGTCAGCCAGCGCGTTGAGCCAAAGCCGTCGGCCTGCACGTAGCTGGTGGTGGCGGTGTCGGCCGCGTCGTAACGCGTCTGGCTGATCAGGTCATCGGCAAAGCTGTACACCGCGCTGCGGCGGCGCGGGCTGCTGCCGGTGCTGGTCCAGCGTTCGACTTCCTGGGCGTAGGCGTAGGTCGGGTCCTGCAGGGACCAGTGGGTGATCGCCTGCGCCGGCGTGCCGCCTGCCGAGGTCTGCGTGTGGCGCACGCGCAGCCCATCGGCGTTGTAGACGTACGCATTCACCTCGCCCGCGCTGCGCGCTTCACGCATGCGGCCGGCGTCGTTGTAGACGTACTCGGTGGTGCCGCCCGGCGTGCCGTGGCTGAGCAGGTTGCCGGCGGGGTCGTAGCTGTAGTCAGCGATGTTGGCGCCACGCTCGCTTTGCAGGCGGTCGTTGCTGTCGTAGACGTAGTCGATGACTTCAGCCACTGCACCGGCTTCGCTGACGCTCTGGCGCAGACGGTTGCCGACGCGGTCGTAGCTCCAGCTGGCAACCCGGTCCTGCAGGTCGATGCGGTGGTCGATGCGCTCGGCGACCAGGCGCTTCACCGCGTCGTAGTCGTACTCCACCGTGCGCACCAGGCCCGTGGCGTCGGACTCGCTGATCTGGGTGCGCAGGCCGTCGGCGTCGACCTGGTAGCTCATGCCCATCAGCAGGGCGCCAAGCGCGCTGCGCTTGACCAGCCCGCGCAGGCGGTGGCGGCTGTCGTAGGCGTATTCGGTGCGGGTGCCGTCGCCGCCCTCCATCGTGCTTCGACGGCCGGCGGCGTCGTAGCTGTAACGCGTCAGCGCGGGCGCTTCGCCCTGCACGCTGCGCTCGACTTCGATCAGGCGGTTGCGGGCATCGTAGCGGTAGCTCAGCGTCTGGCTGGGGCTGCGGCGCTCCAGCAGGTTGCCGACCGCGTCGTAGCGGTAGTCGATCACGCCGCCGTCGGCGTCCTGCAGGCGGATCAGGCGACCGCGGGCGTCGAACTCGCTGCGGCTGATGCCGCGCTCGTCGACGGCCTCGATGCGCTCACCGGCAGCGCTGTAGACGAAACGGTGGTCGGCATCGCTGGGGTAGTCGATCTGGGTCACGCGGCCGGCCAGGTCGTACACGTAGCGGGTCACGCGGCCACGGAAGTCGGTGTGCTCGATCAGCTCACCGGCGGCGTTGTAACGCTTCTCCTCGCGCTCGCCGCCCGGCAGGATGCGCGCGGTCTCGCGGCCCATCGAATCATATTCCCAGCGCGTCTCGCGGCCCTCGGCGTCGGTCTGGCGGATCTTGTTGCCGACCTCGTCGTAGGCATAGCGGGTGGTCAGCGTGCCGGCGTCGGGGCTGCTGCCATTGACCAGGGCCGGGTTGGCGCCGGTGGCCGGGTTGGGCAGGACGACCAGGATCAGGCGGCCCAGGGCGTCGTAGCCGAAGCGGGTGGTGCGACCGCTGGCGTCGATCTCGGCGATCTTGCGGCCGACCGCGTCGTACTCGGTGCGGACGATGGCCGTGGGCTCGCCCGCAACCGCGGGGGCTTCGGTGCTGAGCAGGCGGCCGGCGGCGTCGTAGCTGTAGCGGGTGATGCCGCCCAGCGGATCGGTCTCGCGGATCTTGCGGCCGGCGAGGTCGTACTCGACCACGATGTCGGCGGTGATGCCGTCGATCTCGGGCAGACGGGTGCGGATCAGGCGGCCGGCGGCGTCGTAGTCGTAGCGGGTGGTGTGGCCGTTCTCGTCGGTCTGGGCGATCAGCCGGCCAGCCGCATCGAAGCTGCTGGAACTGCGCGGATTGTCGCTGTCGTCGGCGGGGGTGTCGTCGGGGTGGATCACTTCCACGAGGCGATGCGCAGCGTCGTGGACGTGGCGTGTGGTGCGGCCGCCGCGATCGGTGTGGGCGACGAGGTTGCCGTGGGCATCGTGGACATTGAGCTCGAAGCTGCCGTCCGGGTGGGTGATGCGCTCGACGTTGCCGCGCGCGTCGTAGACGGTCAGGGTGCAGCGGTTGAGCGGATCGCAGCTCTCGATGGGCTGGCCGTTGGCGTTATAGACGGTGGTGCTGATGCTGCCGTCCGGGTGCTCGATGGCGACGGCGTTGCCGTTGGCATCCAGGGTGTAGCGCGTGATCAGCACCTCCGTGCTGCCGTCGGCACGGGTGCGGCTGCGGCGTTCTTCCAGCAGGCGGCCCTGGGCGTCGTTGACGTACTCGGTGCGGTGGCCTAGGGCATCCACTTCGGCGGTCTTGAAGCCGCGCGCGTCGTACTCGAAGCGGGTGATCGCGCCGGCAGCGTCGGTGATGCGGTTGAGCTCTCCGGTCGCAGCGTGGTAGCCGAAGCCGGTGACTGCACCGCCGGGCTCGGTGAGGCTGACCAGGGGGCCGGGGTAGATCGGCACACCCTGTACGGTGGTGTTCTGGTAGGTCTGCTGCAGCATCACCACGCCCAGCGGGTCGGTGACGCTCTGCAGCTGGTTGAACACGCCGTAGACGCTGCGGGTGATGGCGCCGGCCGGATCGGTTTCGGTCAGCACGTTGCCAAGGCCGTCGTAGGTCCAGCGACGCACATTGCCCAAGGCATCGGTCTCGCTGAGCATGTTGCCGTTGCTGTCGTAGCTGCGGGTGACCGTCTGGCCCGCCGGGTTGGTCTCGCTGAGCACGTCGCCGCGCTCGTTGTAGACGTAGGTGGTGGTACCGCCGTTGCGGTCGCGCACCTGCTCCACGCGGCCATCGAGATCGCGGCTGTATTCGATGCGATTGCCGTCGGCGTCGATCACCGCCACCAGCCTGCCCTCGTCGTCGTACTCGTTGCGGCTCACGCGCACGCCGCGGGGGTCGATGATGTCGCGCAGGTAGTGGCCACGCTGGTACTCGAAGCGGGTGGCGTGTTCGGCGCTGTCGACGAAACGCACCAGATCCCCTTCGCCGTCGTATTCGTAGCTGAGGTCGATACCGCCGGGTCCCAGGATGCGGGTGATGCGGCCGAGCGCATCGCGCACGAACTCCAGGGCATAGCCATTGGAGTGGCTGATGCCGTCGCGGCTGAAGCTCAGCCGGTTGCCGCCCTCGCGCTCGAAGATCTCGCGCAGGCCAAAACCCTGGTCGATGCGGAGCTCCTGGCCCTGCGGATCGATGTAGCGGTAGTTGTTGGGGTCGGCGATCAGGCCGGGGTCGCTGAGATCGGCGATGCTGCCGTTGACGAGGCGGCCGCCCACCGGGCTCACGGTTTCGAGGCGACCGCGCGCGCCCTCGATGGGCTCGAACACCAGGTTCACATCGAGCAGGGGCACGGCCTGGTTGCACTCCGGCGAGGCCTTGACCGCGAACTTCTCGACGCGGCCGTCGCCGAGGGTGACGGAGACCACGTTGCCGAGCGCGGATTCCACGCAGTAGCGCGGGATCAGGCCGAGTGGGCCGGAGGGGTAGGTGCGCAGCTCCCAGCCAAAGCCCGGCACGCGCGATTCCTGCACGCGCACGTTCTGGTAGCTGAGGCGCCAGCCCTGGCCGAAATCCTGGCGGCGATGGCGGACGCGGGTGTCGTAGGTGCGCAGCACGCTGACCGGGATGCCGGCCACCGGCACGTTGACGTCCTCGAAGCTGATCGAGAAGTGGCCGACCTTCATCTCGCCCTCGATCGACAGCGGCACGCTGTCCTGCACGCTGCTGCCATCGATGCCGGTGGCGAGGAGCAGCAGGGTGTACTGGCCGTTCTCAAGCAGGGTGGGATCGATGCGGCCGATCACCGAGTTGCTGGCGCCTTCATCGCCGCGGGCCAGCTCGATGAACTCGTTGGCGGGGGCGCCGCGCTCCAGCAGCAGCAGGCGCCAGGACTCCAGGCGCGCATCGGTGATGGTGGCGCGCACTTCGGTGCGTGCAGTCAACACCACCAGGTGCTGGCTGGGGCCGGGCCGTGGGCTCAGCAGGGTGGCCTGCAGCGGCGAGTTGTCATTGGGGTCGCGGACCACCAGCCGCTCGACCAGTTCCACGCTGTCGACGCTGTCGCTGACCACGACGCGCAGATCGCGGCCGCCGGTGCTGGCGGGGGCGGTCAGTGCGTTGGGGCCCACCGTCAGAGGGATGGGCTCGCCGCCCAGCGTGGCCTGCACGCTGACCGGGCCTTGGGCGCCGAGCACGTCGAGCTGGGCCTGATAGGGCGCGCCCGGAGCGACGATGCGCGGCTGCAGACTCAGGCGGGCCCCCAGGCCGAGCCCGGCGGCACCCACCTCGATCTCGAAGCTCTGCTGATCCGAGGCGAAGCCATCGCTGACGCGCACCACGACGGTGACGGTGCCGATGTCCATCGGGCTCCAGCTGATCGCACCGCTGGCGGTGTCGATCGACATGCCGGCCGGCGCCTGCTCCAGGCTGAAGGCGAGCACGTCGCCGTCCTCATCCTCGGCCTGCACGGCATAGGTGTAGGGCTGGCCGACGCGCGCCACCTGCACCGGCGCACTGGTGATGCGCGGTGCGCGGTTGCCGGGGCCGGCCTCTTCCACCAGCACGGTGTAGCGCTGAGTGGCGCTGCCGCCACGGCCGTCGCTGACCCGCAGCTCGACCGTGTGGCTGCCGAGCTGGGCGCTGGCCGGGGTCCAACTGAGCAGGCCGCTGGCGGGCTCCACATCCATGCCCTGGGGCGCCTGCAGCAGGCTCCAGCTCAGCGGGTCGCCGTCCGGATCCACCGCAGTGGCGGCATAGACATAGGCGCGGTTGACGCGCGCAGTCTGCGGCGGGGTGCTGGTGATCGTGGGCGGCGCGTTGGTCACGGGGTCGTTCACTGCGACGCTGAACGTCTGCGTCGCGCTGCCGCCGCGGTTGTCGCGCACTTCCAGCTGGAAGGCCTGCAGCCCGAGCTGGTCGGCGGCCGGTGTCCAGTCGATGCGCGCGCCGTCGAGGCTGGGCTGGGCGCCTGCAGGGCGCCGCAGCCAGTTGTAACTGAGGGGATCACCGTCCGGATCCTCGGCCACCACGCTGTAGAGCCAAGGCTCGCCGAGATTGGCCGAAAGCTCAGGCTGGCTGAGGATCTGCGGCGGTTGGTTGGGGGCGGTGTAGACCGTGATGGCGAAACTCTGGGTGTCGCTGGCGCCGCGCGGATCGACCACGCGCACGCTGACCGGCACCGGGTCGGCAGGGGCGGTCGTCGGCAGCCAGACCAGCTCACCGCTGTCGGGGTCGATGCGCATGCCCTGTGGGGCTTCCGTCAGGCTGAACTGCAGCACGTCGCCATCGGCGTCTTCTGCCTGTACCTGATAGCGATAGACCTGGCCAAGACTGGCCTCGGTGGGCGCAACCGAAACGATCCGCGGGGCCTGGTTAGGCAGGCCAGAGGCTGCCACCTGCACGGTCCAGGTCTGGGTGACGCTGCGGGTGCTGAGGCTGGTCACGCGCACGGTGAAGCGCTGGCTGCCGGTCTGTCCCCAGGCCGGCGTCCACTGGATCAGGCCGCTGCGCGGGTGGATCCGCGCACCGGCTGGCGCCTGGGTGAACTCGAACAGCAGGGCATCGCCCTCGTGGTCGGTGCTTGCCTGCAGTGCGTAGCTGTAGGGCTGCTGCTCCGTGCCCACGGTGGGCGCCGTGGAGCTGATGCGCGGCGTCTTCAGGGACTCGTTGACCCCGATCAGCCAGCGCTGGCTGGCCTCCAGGCCACCGAGATCGATGGCGCTGATCTGGGCCACGCGGCCTGCCGCCTGGTTGTTGCCGAGATGGCATTCCTGCTCATCGGCATGGGTGACCACGCTCGCGAGCACTTCACCCTCGCCAAGCGCAGTGGAATCGAGGCCGGTCAGCGCCAGCGTGATCGACTGCCCAGCCGCCAGGGCCGGGCCGGCCACCTCGCCGATCAGCTCTGCGCCGGGTGCGCTCCCTCGGTGGAAGCGCAGGGTAAAGGGCAGGCTACGTCCGGTGCCGCGATTGACCACGTCAGCGGCAAGCCGGAATCCGGAGGCCTCGGGTCGACCATGGGCTGCGCTGGTGCGCAGATCGCTGAGCAGGCGGGTCTGGGCTTGGCCGCTGGCGCGGGCTGCGTAGTTCTGCAGCAGGGCCGGCTGCGCGCCGGCGCCGGCGCCGGCCGGAGGCACGGTGAGGTCGTTGCGAATGCGGTCGCGCGCCCAGGCCTGCTGGTTCGCCACCCGCGCCTGCGAGCGCCACGGCGACAGGGCGGACTCGTAGAGGCGGAAGCCGCCGCTGCCGCCGACCGCAAGCACGGCATTGCCGCTGGCGTAGGGGTCGACCAGCACCGGTGTCATGCTGAAAGCCGAGGCGTCGGACCAACCCGTATCGGTCGCCAGCAGGGCGCCGCTGGCGCCGCTGCGGATCTGCAGCTGGCCGTTGCCGAACGCGAGGATCTCGACCAGGCCGTCGCCGTCGATATCCGCGGCGGCGGCGGCACGGAAGCTGCGCTGGGTCCAGTTGGTCTGGCTGCCGATTTCCCACTCAAGGTCGCCGGCCGCGTTGAACATCTGCCCGCTGGCCGGCAGGAAGATCGCATCGATGCCATCGGCATTGAAGTCGGCCACCAAGGGCTGACCGACATGGGCGACCTGCGGTGCCTGCTGTCGCCACAGCAGGCTGCCATCGGCGCGCATGGCGCTCAGTCGCACGCCGCGGTTGGTGGATTCGCTGATGACGATGTCCGGGCGCGCGCCGCCGCTCAGGCGGGCCGGGGCGAAGAAGGCGTAGGTGATGGTGGCGTCGGCAGCGCTGGGCGTCTGGAACAGCAGGCTGCCACTGGCATCGCGGACCTCGCCGCGGTAGAGCACTTCCATCCGTCCGTCGCCGTTGAGGTCGATCGCCAGCGACTGGCCCTGGCCATTGGTGGTGAGCGGGAACTGCCAGAGCAGCTCGCCGTCGTGGCCGACGACGCTGGGGCCGATCAGGATTTCGGCGCGACCGTCGCGGTCCAGGTCGGCCACGCTGATCGCGTTGTAGTTGAGGGTCTGGTTGCTGTTTGCGACCGGCGCGCTGCTGACCCAGCGCAGGCTGCCATCGGCGTTCAGCGCGACCAGATGGCGGGTGTTGTCGAGGAACAACACCGCAGCCTCACCGCGCCCGTCGAGGTCGGCCATGGCGGGCAGGACATACCAGTCGGGGATGCGATCGCCATAGCTCCACTGCAAATCCCCAGTGCGCAGATCGAGCACGTGTACGCGACGGTTGTTCACCGCCGGGTCTGTCCAGGAAAGTACGACAGCAAGCTGCTGATCCCGATGATCCAGCTGGCCGTCGTAGTTGCTGTCGAACAGCGGCCCGATCAGGGGTTGGCTGGGCTGGCGCGTGTAGTTTTGCGTCAGCCGCGGCCGCAGCGACAGCAGGCCTTCGTCGGGCGCCGTGGAGATCCGGCACATCGGATTGCTGGCGACCAGCCCGGCAAGCTGACTGCTGCCAACCGCCGCGGCCGGCCAGTCGAAGCGGCCTGTGCCGGGGTTGACGGTGCTGCTCACCGGGCCAAGATCGTGGCGCCAGCTGAATGCTTCCGCGCTGTCGATCCGGTTGATCGTCGGGGTGTAGCTGTAGGCGCTGCCTTCGGTGGCAACCAGGCCGGGGTTGGAGGTAATACGCGGCAGTTCGATGCGCAGGCGGTACATCTGCAGGTCGTAGTTGTTGGCCTGGTCGCGCACGCGCAGCACCACGTAAGGCGAGGAGGCCGCGATGTCGGCCGGCACGTCCCAGCTGACCAGACCGCTGGCCGCGTCAATGGTGTAACCGGCTGGGCCGTAGAAGACGTCGAAGCGCAGCTCGGCCTGCGGATCGCCCAAGGCGCTGGCCTGGTAGCGGTAGGCCTGAGCCGGCGCGGCGCGGCGCAGGGGCTGCGAGGTGAAGCGCGGCGGCAGATAGGACTGGTCGACGCTGAGGGTCCAGGACTGCACCGCTTCCAGGCCCTGAAGGTCACGCACGCGCACCTCGACCGCATGTTCGCCCAGCTGGTTGCTGTCCGGCAGGAACACCAGCTCGCCGCTGACGCGGTCGATGAACATGCCGGGCGGCGCCAGCTGCAGCCGGTATTCGAGGCTGTCGCCACGGTCGGGATCCTGGGCCAGTACACGGTAGCGGTAGCGAGCGCCGACCACGGCCACGGTCTCCGGCAGGGAGACGATGTTGGGCGCGCGGTTGGCGTGCCGCGCGATGAGCGCAAAGGCCTGGCTATCGCTGAGCCCCGCGGGGTCCGCCACGCGCACCTCGACCCAGGCTGCTTCCAGCGCGTTGTTGTCTGCATGACATTCGTCTATTGCACTGGCGCTCAACAGCTCGGCGAGCAGACGCTGCGGCGCGACCGCTCCGGGCTGCCAGTCGAGGCCGACGGTGCGGCGTTCGCCTGCCGCCAGCCCATCCACGCCCAGGCTCTGGACCTCGACGCCATCGGCGCTCAGACGGAGCTGCAAGGGCCCGGCGACGTCCACCAGGCCACGGTTGCCAAGCTCCACCTGCAGGCGCCCGTCGACCTGGGCAATGGCACGGACGAACAGATCCGCCTGCGGCTGCGGAGGCAGCTGCTCCAGGATCTCGCGCACCTTGATGGTGAGCAGGGCATTGGTGAAGGATTGGGCCGCCACGCCACCCTGGCGCAGCAGGCTCAGGTCCCAGGCGGCACCACCCGTGGCGAGCGCCAGATCGACGTAGTCCGGAATCGTGGTCCCAGAGGGTGTGTGCGCGACCGCGCCCGTGCAGGTGGTGAAGCCGCCGCTGCCGTTGGCACGGAAGCCGATTCCGTCCTGGCCCAGACCCAGGGCGGCGCTGCCATCGCCACAGCGGAAACGGGTGTTGACCACCGCGTTGAGCATGGCGCGGCTGGCGAGCAGTTCGGCCAGCAGGCTCTGGTAGGTGATCGTCGGATCGGTGTCGTCGCGATCCTCATCGGTGATGAGGATGATGTTGCGAGCCGCCTGTTCACGCAGTGGGTATTCCACCAACGCGTGGCGGATGGCGCGCCAGCCGTCCTCGGTGCCGCCGGAAATCCGCAGCAAGCTGGTGGCGTCGATCAGGGCGCGGAAGTCGCCCATGGGCTCACCGCCGACCGGTAGCGGCCTCGGCCGGGCTTCGAATCCGATCAAGCCGTAGCGGTTGGGCTGGGCCCCTTCACCCACGCCGCTGCTTTGCAGATGCGCTTCGAGGGGTGCCGCGATGTCGGCAATCCAGGCGTGCTCGCCGGACATGGAGCCCGACTCGTCGACGATGATCACGACATCAGCCGCGGGTGCCAACGACGACTGCGAGCCGGTGGGCGCGAGACACAGGGGGTTGTCGGCGGCGTGATTGGCACGCAAGTCGCCGCTCCAGTCGATGCGTCCACTGGCAGCGTTGATCTGCATGCCACCGGGGGCGGCCGTTAGGCTGTAGCCAAGCGGATCGAGATCGGGATCTTCGGCCAGCACGTCGTAGCGATAGGCGTTGCCTTCGATGAAGCTCGCCACCGGTGCGCTGACGATGCGCGGCGGCCGGTTGGCCTGGATCACTTCGACCACCCATTCCTGCTCGTCTGTGGCGCCAGCGCGATCCTGCACGCGGATGCGCAGGGCCTGGGCACCGGTCTGGTCGGGCGCGGGAGTCCAGCTGAGTTGGCCGCTGTCGGCAGCGATGAGCGCACCCGCGGGGCCCTGCAACAGGGTCCAGCTCAGGACGTCATCAAGGTCCGGGTCCAAGGCTTGGGCGGGATAGGCATAGGGCTCGCCGACGCGAGCGGACAGGCCGGGGCTGGAGACGATCTGCGGCGGCCGGTTGTCGAGATAGACCTCGATCTGAATCCGCGCCGGCAGCGAGTCCAGCTCGCCGTCGTTGACCCGGAACTCGAAGCCATCGATCCCCACGAAGCCAGGCAGCGGGGTGTAGACAAGCGCGGGCGGCGTGCCGTCCAGGCTGCCGTTGGCAGGCGCGCCCAGCAATTCAAAGCTCAGCGCTGCGCCTTCCGGATCCTCGCCACTCAGGAGGAAGGTCAGGCTCTCGCCTGCGGCCAGCCTGAAGGACTGCGGCAGCGCCTGCGGCGGCTGATTGCCGCAGCGACCCTCGCCCAGGTATTCCAGCTCGATCTGATCCGGCGACTGCAGCGAGTAGCCGAGCAGTCTTACCCGTGCCTGACCCGAGAGGCGGTAGTCGAATCGGCTGCTGTTCGGGCGCGTCTGGTCGTAGTGCGGGACCAGGAGTTCGCGCCCCACCAGGGCCTGGAGGGCCGTCCGTACGCGGCTGCTTCCGATCGGGGTGTTGGGGCTCTGCACCCACTGACCCGACTGCGGCCGGAACAGCGTGTCGTCGTCAGGGCTCGCATACAGGTGGCTGGTGCCGGGAAGCTCAAGACTGTCGGCCATGGCCTCCAGATCCGCGGTGCCGATCCAGGACAGCCAACCGAATCCGTCAGGCGCAGGCCCCCGGCTCAGCGTCGGCAAGGTCGTACCGGGGGTTGCCTGGGCCAGCACCGACTGCGGCAGGCCGATGGGCAGCAAGGGGCAGACCTCGGGAGCGCCGATGCCGCGGAACGGCACGTGCTTGATGCGCAGCTCGCCGCTGGCACTGCGTGCGAATACGCTGCCCAACACCGCCCCGCCCTGTTGGCGGATTTCCGCCTGCGGCGCCAACAGGCTGCCGAGAAGCAGCACATCGCCGATTTCGACCACGTCGGCGTCGGGCAGGTTGAACAGGGTGGTGGCGCCGAACCAGCTGAAGGCTTCAAGGTTGCGCTGGTCGAAGCGCACGGGGCCGTCAAGGACGTTCACCACGACGGTCGCGCCGCGCGGAACGCAGTTCAGATCGACGCGGTGGGCCTGATTGAGCTGGGCAGCCTGCAGGCTGAAGACCTGGAACGGGCTGCTGCAGTCACCGTCCAGGCGCAGGCCGCCGTGGATCAGCACGGCCTGCGCATTGGGAGCAAGCGCGGCCAGCGACTGGCTGAGCTGGCTCAGGCGTGGGCGCAGCTGGGCCGGGCTGTAGGGCAGCTCGGCTACGGTGTGCACGGACTGCTGGGGATGCAGGCGCTGCAGCACAGCGGGGGCGATAGTTGCGCTGCCGCCACTGCGGATGTCTGCGCGGTGAACCTGGCCATCGCTGAGCGTCAGCGCCCCCTGCACGAGCAGGGCGTCGCCCTGGCTGCCATCACGCAGCTGGTTTCCAACCTCTGCGTGGTGCAGCAAGGCATCGGCGCCGAGGGCGACCCGCCCCCCCACTTCCAGGCGGCTGAGCTCAACCTCGTCAAAGAGCAGCAGGTTCAGGCTTCGCGCCGGCCCCAGATCGAGCGCGAACGGCAGTGGGGCCTGCGCCGGGGGTGTCTGGCCGTGGCCGGGGCCGGCCGCAAGCAGGGCGAGAACAGCTGCGCCAAGAGCGGCGCGCACGGAGGCAATGGACATGCTCATCTCCCGGCGGACTTCGACAGCGAAGCCGCCCGATACCTGATCAGGACTACATGGATGAATCGAAAGCCCGGCCGCTGCCCGGCCAGCCGTCTGGGTTTCCCCAAGTCCAGGCCAGCGGGTGCCTGCCGTGCGATGTATCAACTCCCCCCCGCCGGGCGAGACTCTCCGTCCTGGATGAGTCGCTGCCCTTCGGGAACCCTACGTCACCAAAACCGTGCAGAGGCGCACAGGTTGAAGTGCGATGGTTTCTACATTTTGACAGAGTTTCTACATACGTGTGAAGAGGACAAGCGGTAATCCCCTGAAACCAACTTGCTTGGTCATGCATTGGAAACGGGGGGTGAGCCGTTTCACTGTCACGGCCATGCAGGGATGCCCAGGGCAGCAACACGTGCAAAACTGCGACGTCCGCTCGACGGCGGGACCGGCGGGCCCCGGCGCGGAGCGAGTCCTGAAGGGTGGCAACGCCCCGTTCGAGCGCAGGAGTGCCTATCGGAGCTTGGCTCCCGGGGCCATTGACGACCCCGCGAAGGAACAGGATCGGAATCTGGTGGATCAGCGTTCTTCCATATCACTGCGCCGACAGGCGCTGGATCGTTCGGCTTCAGCTGCGGGGCTGGAACTGCACGCCAACCGCGGCCCCGAACGCGCTCGTCGACAGGTGCTCCGCGGCCTTCAGCAGGCGCTGGACCGGCTGCCGCCGGGGCCGCGGCCGGCCTGCGCGGCGGGCTGTGCGCTGTGCTGCCATCTGCGGGTGGCGGTGACGCCGGTGGAGGTGTTCGGGCTGCTGGACCATCTGCGCGCCAACGCCACGCCCGAGGCCATGGCGACGCTGTCGGCACGGATGGAGCAGGCCGCGGCGCAGGTGCATGCACTGGCGCCGGCGCAGCGGCTGGCCACCAATATCGCCTGCCCGGTGCTGGTGGAGGGCCGCTGCAGCGCGTACTCGGCGCGGCCTTTCAACTGCCGCGCCTACCACTCACTTGATCTCGCCGCCTGCGAGGCCTCGTTCGCGAACCCCGAGGATCCATCGCTGGGCCATCCGCAGGATGCCGCGGTGGCGCGGGTACACGAGGGCACGCAGGCCGGCTTCATGCAGGCGCTGCGGGGTGCGGGGCTGGATGCCGGCCAGTACGAGCTGGCCACCGCGCTGGCCGAGGCCATGGCCGACCCGGCCGCGCGCCGGCGCTTCGAGGCCGGCGGCCAGGCTTTCCTCAAGGCCGTTCGGCTGTAGCCGATCCGCTCAGACCAGGGCTTCCAGCGGCTGCGGGTGGCCCAGGAATTCGCGCGGGCTGGCGGTCTTGCCGTAGGCGCCCGACTGGAACACCACGACGAGATCACCGACCTCGGCCACGCCCAGCTCGGCGCGGTCGGCCAACAGATCGAGCGGGGTGCACAGCGGGCCGACCACACTGGCGATCTCGGTGGCGCCCGGGCGAGCGTTGACCAGCACCGGGTAGTTCTTGCGCAGCACTTGGCCGAAGTTGCCGCTGGCGGCGAGGTGGTGGTGCATGCCGCCGTCGCAGACCAGGAAGACCTGGCCGCGCGAGCGCTTGCGGTCGATCACGCGGGCGACGTATACCCCGGCCTCGCCGGCCAGATAGCGGCCCAGCTCCAGCACCAGATGCCCCTGCGGAAAATCGCGGCGGCAGCGCTCCACCAGCCCGGCCAGATGCTCGGCCACCGGCGCCAGCGCCAACGGGGCTTCGGCCGGCGTGTAGGGGATGCCGAAGCCGCCGCCGAGGTTGAGGCTGCGCAGCGGCGCCGGCAGGCGTTCGGCCCAGCCGAGGATCAGCTCGTAGCTGCGCGCCTGCGCCTCCACCAGGGCCTCTGGCTTCAGGTTCTGCGAGCCCGGATAGAGGTGGAATCCCTCGAACGCGAGCCCGAGACGGCGGATGTCGTCGAGCAGGGCCGGCACCTCTTCCGCGTCCACCCCAAACTGGCGGGCGCCGCCACCCATGCGCATGCCGGAGGCGCGCAGCTCGAAGGGCGGGTTGACCCGGATCGCCACCCGCGCCGGTTCGCCGGTAGCCTCGCTGGCCTCGACCAAGGCGCGCAGCTCGCGACGGGTTTCGATGTTCACGAGGATGCCGGCGGCCTGGGCCTGACGCAGCTCGACGTCGCGCTTGCCGGGGCCTGCGAAGCTGATCCGGGCGGGGTCCATGCCGGCATCCAGCGCGACCCGTAGCTCGCCCACCGAGGCCACGTCGAGGCCGTCGAGGCGTGCGGCGAGATGGCCGACCACCGCCGGCATGGGGTTGCACTTGACCGCGTAGTGCAGGTGGAGGCCGGCCGGCAGCGCGCTGCGCACCTGGGCGACGCGGGCGTCGAGGCGGGCGCGGTCGTAGAGGTAGCAGGGCGTGCCGCCCACCGCATCGACCACCCGCGACAGCGGGCGGCCGCCCAGCAGCAGCTCGCCGCGGGCGTCGCAGGCCCAGGGCTGGGCCTGGTTCCAGGGGGCCTGCAGCAGAAGGGGCTGGGTGCTCGGGTCCATGTCTTTTCGGCTGCGTCGGGTCACATAGTGTGCCGTGCCTGCCGGCGCGCTGCCCTTTCCTGCTCGCGGCCTGCCACCGATGCTGCAGCGCGGTGCTTGGGACGGATGCCGGCCTCGCCTATCCTGTGCGGCCATTCCTCGCGCCTGCACTTCCGCCGGCGCTCGGCCCGCCTGGAGCCCTGAACCATGTGTGGAATCGTCGGAGCCGTCGCCGAGCGCGACGTCGCAGCCATCCTGATCGCCGGCCTGCACGCGCTGGAGTACCGCGGGTACGACTCGGCCGGTTTGGCGGTGCTGCAGGAGGAGCGCCTGGAGCGGCGCCGCGCCAAGGGCAAGGTACGCGACCTGGAGGCCCTGCTGGAGGCCGAGCCGGTGGCCGCGCGGATCGGTATCGCGCACACGCGCTGGGCCACCCACGGCGTGCCCAGCACCCACAACGCGCATCCGCATGTGTCGGCGGATCGGGTGTCGGTGGTGCACAACGGCATCATCGAGAACCACGCCGAGCTGCGCGCCGAACTGCAGGCGGCCGGCTATGTGTTCACCTCCGAAACCGACACCGAGGTGATCGCGCATCTGGTCGAATCGCTGCTCCGGCAGGGCCTGGACCTGCGCGCGGCAGTGGTGGCAGCCACCCAGCGCCTGCATGGCGCCTATGCCATCGCGGTGCTGAGCCTGGACGAGCCCGGCCGCCTGCTGGGCGCACGTCGCGGCAGCCCTCTGGTGGTCGGCGTGGGTATCGGCGAGCACTTTTTGGGCTCGGACGTGCAGGCCCTGCTGCGGGTCACCAACCGCTTCATCTACCTGCACGAAGGCGACATCGTCGAGATCCGCCGCGACGGCTATGCGGTGTTCGACGCCAGCGGTGCCGCGGTCGAACGCGAGGAGCGGGTGACGGATCTGTCGGCCGACGCGGTCGAGCGCGGCGAGTACCGCCATTACATGCTGAAGGAGATCCACGAGCAGCCGGAGGCGGTGGCGCGCACGCTGGAGGGCCGGATCAGCGGCGAGCGGATCCTGCCCAACGTATTCGGCGTCGACGCCGAGCCGCTGCTGGCCAAGGTGAGGCAGCTGCATATCGTCGCCTGCGGCACCAGCTACCACGCCGGCATGGTGGCCAAGTACTGGATCGAGGCCCTGGCCGGACTGCCCTGTTCGGTGGAGGTCGCCAGCGAGTACCGCTATCGCACCACCGTGGTGCCCGAGGGCACCCTGTTCGTGGCGATCTCGCAGTCCGGGGAAACCGCCGACACCCTGGCGGCGCTGCGCTCGGGCAAGGAGACCTCGCGCTACCTGGGCGCGCTGGCAGTGTGCAACGTGCCCGAGTCTTCGCTGGTGCGCGAGTCCGACCTGGTGCTGATGACCCGTGCCGGCCCCGAGATCGGCGTCGCTTCGACCAAGGCCTTCACCACCCAGCTGGCGGCGCTGGCCCTGCTCACGCTGGAGCTGGGCCGCCTGAACGGCATGGCCGAGCAGAAGTATGCGCGGCTGGTGAACCAGCTGGCCTCGCTGCCGCGGTTGGTGGCCGAGGCGCTCAAGCTCGAGTCGCAGGTGCATGCATTGGCCGAGCGCTTCGTCGACAAGCAGCACGCGTTGTTCCTGGGCCGCGGCGCCAGCTACCCGATCGCCATCGAGGGCGCGCTGAAGCTCAAGGAGATCTCCTACATCCACGCCGAGGCCTACCCGGCCGGCGAGCTCAAGCACGGTCCGCTGGCGCTGGTCGACGAGCACATGCCGGTGATCGCGGTGGCGCCCAACAACCAGCTGCTGGAGAAGCTCAAGTCCAACCTGGAGGAAGTGCGTGCCCGCGGCGGCGAGCTGTTCGTGATCGCCGACCACGAGGTCGAGGTGCCGCTGGCGCCCGAGCGCGGGGCGGTGCTCAAGCTGGAATCCGGCGGCAACCTGATCGGGCCGGCCGTGTTCAACATCCCGCTGCAGCTGCTGGCCTACCACGTGGCCGTGCTCAAGGGCACCGACGTCGACCAGCCGCGCAACCTGGCCAAGTCGGTCACCGTGGAATGAAAGCCATGCGCACCGCACTCAGCGTCAACCTCAACAAGATCGCGGTGCTGCGCAATTCCCGCGGCGGCAGCGATCCCTCGATGCTGCGGGCCGCAGAGGCCGTTGTCGCAGCCGGCTGCCAGGGCATCACCCTGCATCCGCGGCCGGACGCCCGCCACGTGCGCCCGCAGGACGTGCTGGACATCGCCGCCTGGCGGCCGTCGCACATCGAACTGAACCTTGAGGGCAATCCCTTCGCCGGTTCGCGACCGGGCTATCCCGGCTTCATCGAGCTGGTGGAGGCAGCGCGTCCCGAACAGGTGACCCTGGTGCCGGACGGCGACGGCCAGATCACTTCGGATCATGGTTTCGACCTGGCGCGCGATTCCGGGCGGCTGGCGCCGGTGGTGGCGCGCCTGAAGGCGCTGGGGTGCCGGGTCAGCGTGTTCGTGGATGCCGGCAGCCAAGGCGGAGCGGCGGCGGCAGCGGTGGGTATCGACAGGATCGAGATCTACACCGGTCCCTACGCGGAGGCGTTTGCGGCAGGCGCACCTGAAGCCGCCCTGGCCGATTGCATGGTGACGGCCCGCGACGCGCTGGCGGCTGGGCTGGGCGTCAATGCCGGCCACGACCTCAGCCAAGCCAACCTCGATCGCTTCGTCGCCGAGGTTCCTGAAGTGGCCGAGGTGTCGATTGGCCACGCCCTGATCGGCGAGGCCCTGTACGCAGGCCTGGATGCCACTGTACGCGCCTACCTGCGCATCCTCGGCCACCTGTAGTAGGGCGGGCCTCGGTGCACCCGCGCTGTGTTGTTGGGGCAGGGTCCTGCCCCGTTGCGCGCAGTCGGGGATGGAAAGCGCGTCCAAGGAATCTGCGGCCGATCACAGGCCCGGGTTCCAACAATGCACCGGAGCGCCGAGGCGCATCCAACGCCTAGGCGAGCGCCTCGAAGAGGGCGTCGGGCGATGCGGCCGCAGGCGCCATCCTTGGCGCGCTTGTGGATGCAAAGCGTCAGTGCTTGCCTAGGAGCCTGTCGGACTTTGGATGGCCGGGCTGCAGATCTGTCTGCGTGGTCCACCATCTACCGATTCTTGACCCATAGCGCTGCTCTGGGTCAAGAATCGCCGAGAACCTGTCCTCACGCAGCCAAATCTTCGCCTCGACCACGAAAACCCCGACAGGCTCCTAGGGCAGCTGCAGCTCCAGTCGCCGCATGCCGGCATCGTGGACCAAGGCCAGCAGGCGCGTGACCTGGGCATGCGGTGTGTCTGCAGACATGTCGATCTGCAGGCGTGGCTGCTCCCCGCGGGCGGACTCGATGCGCAGCACGCCCTGCAGGGCGGACCAGCCCAGCTCGCGGCCGTCGAGCCGCAGCACGCCGGACGCATCGAGGCTGAGATGCAAGGGCTCTGGCTCGATCTGCACGGGTGGGGGCGGCACCGCCTGTGGCAGCGGCAACTCGATGTGCCGGACCAGAACTGGGGCCGCGACCAGGAAGATGATCAGCAGCACCAGCATCACGTCGATCAGGGGGGTGATGTTGATCTCGGCGATTGCGTTGGAGCGGGTGTGCGACGCTGCGAATGCCATGTCTGAACTCCTCTGCGTGGGGCTCTTTGCACCCCCTGCCCGCGTGCCGGGGCGGCTGGCACGGGGCGTGTGCTGACGCGTCCCTGCAGCGGGCGGCACGGTGGCCGTCGTCCGCGCCCATGCTTTGGCACCCTGCCAGAAGTCATGCCTGCCCGGACAGCGCCAGACTGCACCGTATGGGGCGTGGCTGACAAGCCCCCACCCGCTTCCCCGTGAGTGAGGTTCCGAGGCCGCGAAAAGCACGAGGCCGCCCGAAGGCGGCCTCGTGGGTCTTGCGATGTCGCGAGGATTACTGCGTCTCGACGAAACCGATCTTGGTCATGTCCGCGTTCTTCGCGGTAGCCAGGACGTCGGTCAGTACGTGGTACTGGACCTCCTGGTTGGCCTCGATCTCCAGCGTCGGCTGCGGATCGCGACTGGCCTCCACCCGCAGCGAGGGCAGCAGCGCCGCCCGCGGCATGGGGGAGTTGTCCCAGAACAGCGTGCCGTCCGCGTCGATCCGCAGCCGGATCGGCTGCGGCGGATCCACCGGATTGACTGGCTGCTCGCGGCTGGGCTGCGGCAGGTCGATCTGGATTTCGTAAGAGAGCATGGGCGCAGTGACCAGGAAGATGATCAGGAGCACCAGCAGCACGTCGACGAGCGGCGTGACGTTGATGTCCGACATCGCGCTGCCGCCACCCCCACCTGAAGCAAATGCCATTGTCTTTCTCCCTGGCCCTTAGCGTTCCGGCGTGATCACGAAGCCGACCTTGGCGATGCCGACATCCTTTGCCGTCTTCACCACTTCCGACACCAGGCGGTAGCGGGTGGTGCGGTCGGCGCGGATGTCGACCCGCGGCTGGGGCTTCTTCTGGGCTTCGACGGCCAGCTGGGACTCCAGCAGGCTGCGCTGGACCGGCTGGTCGTTCCAGAAGATCTCGCCGTTCTCCTTGATGGCGATGGTGATCGGCGTGCCCAGACCCTGCTCGGGCGGTGTCTCGAGCTTGGTCTCCGGCAGCCGGATCTGCACCTTGTGGGACATCAGGGGCGCGGTGATCATGAAAATGATCAGCAGCACCAGCATCACGTCGACCAGCGGCGTGACGTTGATGTCCGCCATCGGGCCCCCGCTCTGATTGTCTCCGCCGCTGAAAGCCATAGCTCAAATCTCCGGAAACGTCGCTCGATCAGCGCTTGGCTGCCGCATCACCGACGCGCGAGCCGGTGGCGAAGAAGTCGTGCAGGTCGTGCGCGAACTCGTCGAAGCGGGCGTTGGTGGTGCGGTTCATGCGGTTGAAGAAGTTGTAGGCCATGACCGCAGGAATCGCGACGACCAGACCCAGCGCGGTCTTCAGCAGCGCCTCGCCGACGGGGCCGGCGACCGCATCAAGCGAGGCCGAGCCGGTGGCACCGATCTTGATCAGGGCCTTGTAGATGCCCCAGGTGGTGCCGAGCAGGCCGATGAAGGGAGCCGCCGCGCCGGTGGTGGCCAGCATGGTCATGCCGTTCTCGAGGCGGGCGCTCTCGCGGGTGACGGCCTGGCGCAGGGCGCGGTCGATGAACTCGGAGCGCGACAGCGTTTCGGCCAGACGCGAGCCTTCGTTCTTCTGGTGGTGGGCCGCCGCCACCGCGGCATCCAGCGCGATCTTGGAGAACGGCTCGTTGGCGGGCTGGTCCTCCATGAAGCGGATGGCGTCCTGCGCGTTCGGGGTTTCCCAGAAGGTGCGGACGACATGGTTGGCGCGCGACTTGATGACCTGGTTCTGGATGGTCTTGACGACCGTGTAGTACCAGCAGGCGATCGACTGGATCACGAGGGTGAGAACCACCACCCAGGTGACGGCGAACTCGCCGGGCGACGCAACCATCGCCTGCAGAAGGTTGGCAATACCCATCTCGCTCAGGGCTGCGGCGTTCGCGTCCTGCACGACACCACCGATGAGGGTATCAATCGGCGCCGGCGTTGCGGCCTGGGTCACCACGGGATCCACCGGGGCTGCGGCCGGCGCGTTGGAAGCATCTTGGAGCATGTTCCTTACCTTCTAGTTAGGCGTCACTGAGGGAGAATTTGATCGGAACGAGGACCCAACTCTGCACAGGGACTCCTTCCTTCATGCCGGGGTTGAACACCCATTCACGCACCGCCTGGATGGCGGCCTGGTCGAGGAGGCGCGAGCGGCTGGACCGCTCGATCTCCACCTGCACCGGACGGCCATCGGTGCCGACCAGAACGCGCAGGATCACTTCGCCTTCCTCGCGGCGGCGCAGTGCCTGCGGCGGGTAGCGCGGTGGCCGCAGGCGACGGTAGGTGCTGTCCTCGGTCGCGCCATAGCTGGGAGCGGCCGGGGCGGGCGGCGCCGGCGGCGCCGGCGGCGGTGCCGGAATCGACATCGGCGTTGCCTGGTCGAGCACCACGGGGGGTGCGGCTTCCGGCGGCGGCGGCGCGGGACGCGGGCGCTCGATCACCTGCGGCGGCGGACGCTTCGGCGGCTCGGGCGGCGGCGGCGGCGGTGGGGGTGGCGGCGGCGGCGGCTCGATGAAGGTGACTTCGACGATCGCTTCCTCGCGATCGTCGGCGCTGGGCGGGGCTACCGGCACCAGCATCAGCACGAGCGCGGCGGCATGCACGGCCATCGCGGCTGCCAGACCGGTGATTCGGAGCCAGTTCAACGAACCGCCCGAGGCTTCCTGATTGTCGATGGTGTCTGTCATACCCGGGGTCGTGTATTGCCTTGGAACGGCCTGCCAAAGTCCTGCTTGCCTGGCAAGCTGAACGAGTCAGGAACGACGTAGCTTATCCGATGCCGAGCCCGAAGCCTACGCGCTCGGCATTTGGATTGCGTTAACGCCCGGAGACCTGGCGCAGGTAGGCCTCGGCCATGGCCTTGGTCTCGGGGTGCTTGGCGGCCTCGCGATACGCGGCGATGGCGGCGGACTGGTTGTTGAGGCCGAACTCGGCCGCGCCGAGGATGACCCAGGCGTCGCCGGGGCGGCGCACGCCCTTGCTGATCGCGCGCTGCGCTGCGGCCTTGGTTTGCGGCCAGCGCTCGAGCTCGGCATTGGCGCGGGCCAGGTTGAGGGCCATTTCGCCATCCGTGGACAGTTCGTCGGCCTTGGCGAACGCTTCGGCCGCGGCCTCGATGTTCTCGGAGAAATAGTTCGCCTCGCCGAGCGCGCGGTAGATCTCGAGGCTCGGCTGCAGGATGCCCTTGGCAAGGCCATCGTTCATCAGCGCGATCGCCTTGGCGTCCTGCTCGTTGAAGCGGTACATCTGGGAAAGCTGGCGGTAGTCGCGCTCCTCGGCGGTCAGTCCGCGCTCCAGACCGCTTGCCAGCACCTCGATGGCCTTGTCGATCATGTCGGCGTTGACGTAGATCGCGGACAGGTTGCGGATCAGCCCGGCATTGTCCGGGTCAGCGTCCAGCAGCTTCTGCGCGATTTCGGCCGCTTCGGCCGTGCGTTCGAGCTCGAACAGACTGGCCATCAGCAGCTGCCCGATCGTGCTGTCGATGGTGTCGGACATGCCCATGGCGCGGCGCAGCTGGACCACGGCATCCTCGAAGCGATCCATGCGGTAGTAGGCATTGCCGAGCAGGGCCACGTGTTCCTGCTTGGGAGTGACGATTTCGGCGATGAAGCGCTCGAAGGTCACCGCGGCGTCGGCGTACTTTTCCTCCTGGAACTGCATCTGGCCCATCTGGAACATCGACTGGTAGTGCTCGTCGTTGGACAGGCCGTTCTCTTCCACCGCGAGGCGCAGGTATTCGATCGCCGCATCGTAGTCGTCGCGGTTGACCTCGGTGAAGGCCATGATCCGGTAGGCCAGGGCGCGCTCGTAGGCACCGGCGCCGCGCGCTTCCAGCAGGGCCTCACCCGCTGCGATCGCCTGGGCTTCCTTGCCATCCTCCTGCGACAGGTCGTACAGGGACATCACCTGCTTGCTCAGCCGCTGGTTGGCGCGGATCTGCGGATCCGGCCGCGTGGCGTTGGGAAACATCGGCTCCTTGGCCTGTGCCTGCTGCTGGCCGCGACGCTGCGCGTCGGCGGGGGTGCTGAGCACGAGGCCGGTGGCACCGATGAAGCAGAGCGAGAGCATGAGGGCGGGGATGCGCATGGGACGTCCTGGAGGTTCGGTGGTCACTGTTTGACCAGACCGGGCCGGCAAGCCTAACCGCAGATTCCGTATGGACTCAAGGCGCGCTGCAGTGCGAGTCGGATGAAACCGTGACGCAGTGCGTGAGCGTGTTCCGCTGGATGGGCGGAGCGTGCGCCGGAAGCTGGCACCGGGGTTTCAAGTGGTGGCGAAGTGTTGCCGCGCGAACGCCGCCCGCTCGGCCGGGTCGGTCGAAAGCCTGCCCTCGGCCTTGAGCGCTTCGATGCGACGCAGCCGCGGCAGCAGGCCGTTGCCGTTGGCGATCTGGATCGCGAGCCCGGGGCGCGCGTTGAGCTCCAGGATCAGGGGCCCACGGTCACGGTCCAGCACGAAATCCACGCCGATGTAGCCCAGCTGGGACAGTTCGTAGCAGCGCGAGGCCATCTCCATGAGCTGTTCCCACTGGGGGATTTCGAGGCCAACGATGCTGTGCTCGGTGTCGGGGTGTTCACGGACCGGCTCGGTACCCCAGACGCCACGTTTGGTGATTCCGGTGGGTATGTCGATGCCGACGCCGATCGCGCCCTGGTGGAGGTTGGCCTTGCCGTCGGAGAGGCGCGTCGGGAGGCGGATCATTGCCATCACCGGGTAGCCGAAGAACACGATGATGCGGATATCGGGAACGCCCTTGTAGCTGACCCGGTCGAACACCGGATCGAACTGCACGCAGTACTCGACCAGCAGGTGGTCCGGATGCCCGCCGAGGGAGAACAGGCCGGAAAGGCCATTCGACAGGTGGTGCTCGAACTCCTCGCGCCCCATCAGGTGGCCGTTGGAACGTCGATACTTGTCCCCGCGGCGTCCCGTCACCACGAGGATACCGTCTCCGCCTGAACCGTGCGCCGGCTTTACTACGAATTTCTCGTGGCGCGCGATCTTCGCGTGCAGCTCGTGTATCTCATGCTCTTCCCGAATGACGGCATACAGTTCAGGAACAGGCAGTCCGGCGTCGATGGCGAGCTGCTTGGTGATCAATTTGTCGTCGACGCGCGGGTAGAAGCGCCGCTGGTTGTAGGCCAGGATGAACTCGGCGTTTCGCCTGCCCAGGCCGAGTAGGCCGATCTGTCGGAGCTGCTTGGCGATTCGGAATGGATTGAACATGGGCTCAGGCCTTGGGTGCCTGGCCAGCGCCGGCTGCCTGTTCCTTCTGCTTTGCATCCAGCTCGCGCGCCAAAGCCCTGAACCGGAACAGTTCACTGAGTCGATACCCGCTGTAGCGGCCGAGCAGCAGGGTAGCCGCCAGCAGGATCAGGAGCGACTCCGGAAAGACGAAGACGAAATGTTCCAGGGCAGGCCAACTCATCAGAAGGTAGGCGGCGCAGGCCACGATCAGGGTGCCTATGCCCTCGCGCAGGGCGTGCCCGGCGCCGCGTTCTTCCCAGGCGATCGACATGCGTTCGATTGCCATCGCCATGATCACCATCGGGAACAAGGCCACCGACAACCCGACCTCGATGCCCAGCTGGTTGGCGACCACCGATACCGCAGCCATCAGCAGAACCACCAGGATCAGTACCGAGGTCAGGCGCGGCACCAGCAGCAGGCGCAGCTGCTCCATGTAGAAGCGCACCAGCAGGCCACTGCCCACCACCACGACGAACAGGATGATGCCGGCCACCAGCTGGGTCTCGCGGAAGGCGATGGCGATCAACACCGGCATGAAGGTGCCGAAGGTCTTGACTCCGACCAGGTTGCGCAGGAGGAGCATCATGAAGGCCCCGATCGGGACCATCAGCAGCACCTTGTAGACCGACTGGGTCTGTAGCGGAAGGCCCAGCAGCGAGTAGCGCACGAGGTTGGCGTTCTGCACTTCTAGGCGGCGCTCGGCGATCGCGATCGCATCCGCGAGATTCCGGCTTACCGAGAAGGTCACGCTCGGTCGCAGGGCATCCTCGATCTGCAGCAGTGGCTGTTCGGATCCCGACCACAGCAGCAGATTGTCCGGCCAACCGTCCGCGGCCGTTCGCAGGTTGATCGTGATCCAGGAGGTGCCGTTATGCACCTGCAGCCAAGGCCTGAGCTCGGCGGTGGCCTGGGTTTCGCCCAGCTCGAGACCGCGCACGATCCGCGCAGGAATGCTGCGCATGGCCAGCAGCTGGACCATGAAGCGCGCGCGAGCTTCGGGATCGGCGTAGCCCTCCATCAACAGGGCAACCTCTTCGCTGGGCGCTTCCAGATTGACGCGGCGGACCAGCTCCTTCGCGTAGGTGGCGATGCTGGACGAGCCGTCGCGGACCTGGTCGAGCAGGGTCTGTGCTGCAGTGGCGAAGGGCTCCTCCAGCGTCGGCGGGGTGCCTACGCGGGGCGCCGGATCGACCATGGAGTCCTGCTTGGTGCGCACCACGGTAGCGCGGTAGTACAGGGCCTGGCGACCGGTTGCGCGGCGGATCGACCATTGCACCTCGCGCCCATCCCGGCGGCTGTCCTCGAGTCGCGAGTAGTTGCGCGCCACGAAGCGCTCATCAAGGATGGCGAAACCCGGGGTGGCAGAGGGCACCTGAAGCACGACGGTGTTGCCGGCCCGGCGAGGCTGGTACTCGACCTTCGCCTGGACCGTCCAGACCTCCACTTCGGTATGGGGCTTCAGCGGGAAGTCGAGAACCTTCCACTTGTAGTAGATCATCGAGCCGCCGACGACGGTCAGCGCTAGCGCCAGCAGGTACAGGTGGATTCGCTTCATTCGGTTTGCCGGCGGTCCACGCCTTGGCTGTATTCAGCGGCAGTATAGCGAGCGGCGGCTGGGCGCATTCGCGAGAGTGCACGCGCTGGACTCCGTGCAGGGCGGGCGAGTGTTCCACGGCTGGGTCTGGATGGCCCCGCGCACTGCCACGTTGCACTGCGCGTTGGCTCAGCTTGGCCGCAGCGACTCGAGCCCCGCCGGCGCGGGGATCGGAGACCCTCAGACGTCGAGGTTGGCGACCTTGGGCGCGTTGTCTTCGATGGATCGCGGCGGGGGCGACGGCCGGCGCCGCAGGCGCGCGGGGCGCTAGCTCCGCGAGGACGGAGCGCCCGGCGCAGGACGCGCCGGGCGGG
>JARWLF010000178.1:0-25566 GCA_029853055.1 Scenedesmus sp. KT-U | reverse complement strand
GCAAGAGCTTTCGGTCCGTCCTTCGGCCGGCCCGAGTCACTTTCTCTTGCGTGCCCAAGAGAAAGTAACCAAAGAGAAGGGCACCCCTCGTCCGCGCCCTCTGCGCATCCTTGCGCAGAGGGTTCGCGTGAGGCGGTCGGGGTTTTCGGACAGGCCATCCTTGGCCTGTCGAAAACCTTGCCCGCATCCATGCGGGCAACCCTGCGGGCTGATCGACCGCCTCCCGCCGCTCCCCAGGGGCCCCGGTGAAGAGCGCGGGCTCCTGCCCGCGAGAGCCACAGCGCGCGGGGTTGAGCGCTTCTGGATCTTGGTGCCACTTTGCTTGGCAGCGCGAGGAGCGTCCGCAGCGCTCGCCCGCAAGCAGGCTCCTACAAGCAGCAGGTTTCTTGGGTGCAGTGTCGAAGCATGAACCCAGCCGGCCGTTGCTCTGGCTCTGGCTCTGGCTTTCGCTCCCGCTCCTGCGGGCAGGAGCCCGCGCTTCTACCGGGGCCCCTGGGGAGCGGCGAGGGGAGGCTGAATCGCCCGGAGGGTTGGCCGCAGGGATGCGGCCAAGGTTTTCGTCAGGCCAGGGATGGCCTGTCGAAAACCCCAGCCTCCACTCGCGGACCCTCTGCGCAGGGATGCGCAGAGGGCGCGGACTAGGGGTGCCCTTCTCTTTGGTTACTTTCTCTTGGGCACGCAAGAGAAAGTGACTCGGGCAGCCCGTAGGGCTGTCCGAAAGCTCTTGCCTCTGCTCTTCGCTTCAAACCAGGAAAACAAGCCCGGCGACAAGCCCCGAACGCACGATGGTGCGCCAAGGCACACCCTATGAAGAGCATTGCGACGAGCCTCGCTTCTGCCGGGGATCTTGGAGCGCGGCGGGTGGAGGCTCAATCGCCCGACTGGTGGGCTACATGAATGCGCCAAGCGCTTGCACGCGCAGCCTCTCCGCGTGGATACCTAATCTTTGGCAGGCAATAGGAAGTGACTCGGGCCGGCCGAAGGACGGACCGAAAGCTCTTGATCTTGCTTCCGCTCTTCGCTTCAAACCAGAACAACAAGCCCCGAACGCACGATGGTGCGCCAAGGCGCACCCTACGACGCCCCGCCGGGAATGCAATCCGCTATAGCAAAGGCGACAACAACCTCGCCCCCGCCTCCGCAAGCCGCCCCAGTCCCCCCGGCCGCCGCGGCAGCAGCACCTCGCGCGCCTGCGCGAAATCCTCCTGCACGATCCGCTCCAGCGCGGCCACCGGCTCCGTGCCGTAAAGATTCACGCACAGCTCGAAATTGAGCCGGAAGCTGCGCGCGTCGAAGTTGGCGCTGCCCAGCGTGCACAGCCCCTCGTCCACCAGCAGCGCCTTGGTGTGCAGCATGCGCGGGGTGTACTCGAACACCCGCACGCCGGCGCGCAGCAGCTCCTCGAAATAGCTGCGGCTGGCGTGGGTGACTACGCGCGTGTCGGCATGCTCGGGCACCAGCAGACGCACGTCGACGCCGCGGCCAGCGGCGCCGGTGAGTGCGTAAAGGGCGGGTTCGGTGGGCACGAAGTAGGGCGTGACCAGCCAGACCCGGCGCTCGGCGTCGCCGATCGCCTGCAGCATGGCGCGGTGGATGGGCTCGTCCGGGGTGTCGGGGCCCGAGGCCAGCCACTGCAGGGCGATCTCGCCCGGCGGCAGCAGCGGGAACAGGCCGTGCTGGCGCAGCGGGCGGCGGCAGGCGTAGAGCCAGTCCTCCACGAACACCTGCTGCAGGCCGTTCACCGCCGGGCCTTCCAGCCGCAGGTGCAGGTCGCGATAGGCGTCGGCGCGCACGCGCTCGTCCTGGGTGTCGCTGATGTTGATGCCGCCGGTGAAGCCGATGCGGCCGTCGATGACGGCGATCTTGCGGTGGGTGCGCAGGTTGAGCAGGGGCTTGAGGGTGGCCAGCCGGAACGGGTGGAAGAACACCACCTCGGCGCCGGCTTCGCGCAGGGGCTTCACGAAGCGACGGCCGACGCCGCTGCCGCCGACCGCGTCGATCAGGAAGCGCACCGCCACGCCGGCGCGGGCGCGCTCGATCAGGGCCTCGCGCAGGGCGTGGCCGATGCGGTCGGGCTCGACGATGTAGTACTCGAGGTGGATGTGCTCGCGGGCGCTGCGCACCGCGCGCAGCAGGGCCTCGAAGGTGGCCTCGCCGTCGCAGAGCAGTTCGAGCCGGCTGGCGCTGAGCGGGGCGCTGCCGGTCAGCCGCTCCACCAGCTGGGCCTGGCGCTCGGCCAGCGGACCCTGCGGCCCGGCCAGGGCCTCGCCGGGCTCATGCGGGCCCTGCTCCAGGCGTGCACGGGCGCGCCGGCGCTTGAGCTGTTGGCGACGGATCCGCACTGGGCCCAGCCAGTGATAGACCAGGAACCCCAGCACCGGCAGCGCCGCCAGCGCCAGGATCCAGGCCAGCGTGCTGACCGGCGGCCGCTTCTGCAGCACGATCCAGACGCTGAGCGCCAGCAGGTAGAGCGCCCAGCCCAGCGGCAACCAGTAGCTGATCAGCGGGTCCACGGCGGCGGCCGCGGGTGGCCGCTACAGCTTCGGGTTCAGGCTGTAGGTGCCGTACAGCACGGCCTCGTCGAGCACGTGGCCGCGCATGGCCTGGTGCAGCTCGCCCATGCTGAAGCCGGGCTTGAGCTCCAGCCGCTCCACGTCGAGCGCGAACAGGCGGAAGAAGTAGCGGTGCAGCAGGGCGTCGTTGAAGGGTGGGCAGGGGCCGTCGTAGCCGAGGTACTCGCCGCCCATGTCGGCGTCGCCGGCGAACCAGGCGGTGTAGTCGTTCTTGCCCTGCACGCTGCCGGCCGGGCCGGCGGGGCTGCGCTTGCCGCCCGCGGTGATGCCCTCGCTGCAGCTGCCGGCAGCGATCTCGCGCAGGTCGGCGGGCAGGTTGGCGACCAGCCAGTGCACGAAGTCCACGCGCGGCAGGTCGGCCGGCACATCGCGCCCGGCCTGGTTGACGTCGTCGGGCTTTGAGGGCACGTCGGGGTCGACGCAGATCAGGGCGAAGCTGCGGGTGCCTTCGGGCACCTCGCTCCAGGCCAGGTGCGGATTGCGGTTGTCAGAGAGGATGCAGGGGCTGTCGGGGCCCGGCTTGCCGAAGGCGAATGCGGCGGGGATGGGCTGGCCCTGTTCGAAGCTGTCGCTGCGCAGTTTCATGCGGCTCGTCCTCTCGGTGTGGCCGGCGCTTCAGGCCGGCGGGATCACGCTGGTGGATTGAGGTATTTGTCCTTCAGGCGCACGTAGTGGCCGGCGGAATACATCAGGTTCTCGATCTCGCGGTCGGACAGGCGGCGTACGAGGCGGCCGGGGTTGCCCAGCCAGAGTTCGCCCTCGCCGACCACCTTGCCGGGCGCGATCAGGGCGCCGGCGCCGACGAAACCGTGGGTCTTCACCACTGCGCCATCCATCACGCTGGCGTGCATGCCGATCAGGCTGCGGTCCTCGATGGTGCAGCCGTGCAGCACCACCGCATGGCCGACCGTGACGTCATTGCCGATCAGGGTCGGCCAGCCGCCGTCGCGGGTGTAGGGGCCATCGTGGGTGACGTGGACGACGGTGCCGTCCTGGATCGAGGTACGCGCGCCGATGCGGATGTAGTTGACGTCGGCGCGGATCACCACGCCGGGCCAGATCGAGCTGTCGTCGCCGATCTCGACGTCGCCGATCACCGCAGACATGGGATCGACCCACACGCGCTGGCCGAGCGTGGGCATTCGGCCCATGAAGGGGCGCAGGGGGGAATACGGGGTCTGGGACATGGGGCCGGAGTGTAGCAAGCGCCCCGTGGGCGGCCGCGGGTCTTCACGGCGGAGGCGGTTCGGAATCCGCCCGCATCCTGCTACGCTCGCGGGTCGCCCTGCCCGCTGCCACGGACCGACACGCCCGGCATGACCAAATCGGAATTCATCGCGCTGGTGCAGTCGCAGGACTGGCAGCGCTGGTTCGATCCCGCCGCGCTCCGCGGCGGCGCCGAGCTGGCCAGCGCGGTCGAGAACATCAACTTCTTCGACTACGGCCCCGGCGGCCTGGTGGCCGGGCGGCTTCCGATCGGGCGCACGCTGGGCTCGACCGGGGTCAGCCTGATGCAGGTGGGCCGCGAGAAGACCCTGCAGGCGCGCTGGATCTGCGAGTGCCGCGAGACCCGCTGCCTGCACGCCGCGGCCCTGCTGCTGGCGCTCACCGACACCTCGCCCGAAGCGGCACTGAGGCCCTGGGACCGCTGGATGGCGCGGATCGACGGCGGCCCCAGCCCGGCCGGACCGCGGGTGGACCCGGAGCCCGAGCCCGAACGCGCGCCGGCCCTGTTGTTGAAGGTGCTGGACACCCCGCAGCCGGTGCTGCTGGTGCAGCCCAGCCTGGTGCGCGCCGGCAAACGCGGCGGCTACGCCAACCCGGTCGCGATCGAGATCGGCCAGGTCGGCGGCCCGGCGCCGCGGCCGCGCAAGGGATTCAGCGATGCCGAGGTGGAGCGCCTGGCCGCGCTGGGCCTGGGCGCCGAGCCGGTCTACGGCCTGTCGCGGGCCGAGCGCCATTTCCTGCCGGTCCGCTCCGCCCACCAGGCGCGGGCGCTGCTGGCTTTGGCCGCCGAGTGGCCGCTGCTGCTGGAGCGCGCCTCCGGGCAACGCCTGAGCCTGGGCCCCGAGCGCGGCCTGGAGCTGGACTGGATCGACCTCGACGACGGCAGCCAGCGCCTGGCCTGCCGGGTGGTGGACGCCGCCTCCGCCACGGTGCTGGAGGGCGAGCAGCTGTTCTACCTCGACCGCCAGCGCGGCGAGCTCGGGCCGCTGCGCGCAGACCCCAAGCTGCCGGCCCTGCTGGCCAGCGCACCGGCGCTGCTGCCCGAGCACGTCGACCACGTCGGTGAGCGCCTGAAGAAGCTGAGCCAGCTGCCCGGCCTGCCGCCGCCGCGGCCGCGGCCGCCGGTGGAGCTGCTGCAGGGTCCGCCGGTCGCCGTGCTGGAGCTGCGCGAGCAGAGCATCGGCAGCCGCAACGGCCCGCGCCAGGTGGCCTCGGCGCGGCTGTCCTTCGGCTATGGCCCGCTGCTGCTGGCGGCGCTGGGTGCGCGCCAGGTCGAGCGCCACTGGCAGGGCGGGCGGGTGTTCGAGGTCCATCGCTCCGCCAGCGCCGAGCTGTCGGCGCTGGAGCGCCTGGCCGAGCTGGGCCTGCGCGCCGCCGACGACGAGTTCGGGGCCGCGGTGTCCGCCGCCTTCGAATTCGGTCCGGAGGATTTCGTGCTGCCGCGCGGCCGCGCCGGCCATGCCGATGCCGAACACTGGCAGCCGCTGCTGCCGCGGCTGGAAGACGCCGGCTTCGAGGTGCGCTTCGCCCGCGACTACCCGGCACAGGTGCTGGACGGCAGCGAGGGCTGGCTGGCCGAAGTCGACGAGGACGCCGGCGGCGCCTGGTTCAACCTGAGCCTGGGCATCGAGATCGAGGGCGAGCGCATCGACCTGATGCCGGTGCTGCGCCACGTGCTGGCGGATCCGGATTTTCCGCGCCGGGCCGGCCCGCGCGAGCCGGACAACGCCAGCTACGTGGCGCCGCTGGACGACAACCGCCGCATCCGCTTGCCGCTTAAACGCCTGCGCGCCCTGCTGGAGCCCCTGCTCGAATGGCTGGAGGACAGCGGCCAGCGCGAGGGGCCGATCCGCCTGGGCCGGGCGCAGAGCACCCTGATCGAAGAGCTGACCGGGGCCAGCCTGGTCTGGCGCGGCGCAGGGCCGCTGCAGCAGCAGCTGGAGCAACTGCGCCAGCGCCGCGTGCAGGTGGACCCGCCGCAGGGCTTCGGCGCCGAGCTGCGGCCCTACCAGCGCGATGGGCTGGACTGGCTGGGCTTCCTGGCCGCCGCGCGCCTGGGCGGCATCCTGGCCGACGACATGGGCCTCGGCAAAACCGTGCAGGTGCTGGCGCACGTGCTGGTGGAGAAGCAGGCCGGGCGCCTGCCCGACCCGGTGCTGGTGGTGGCCCCGACCTCGCTGGTGCTGAACTGGCGCAACGAGGCGCGCCGCTTCTGTCCGCAGCTCAAGGTGCTGGTGCTGCACGGCAGCCAGCGCGAGGCGCATTTCGAAACCATGTCCGGCTACGACCTGGTGATCACCACCTACCCGCTGCTGCCGCGCGATCGCGAGGTGCTGGTGGCCCAGCCGTTCTCGCTGCTGGTGCTGGACGAGGCGCAGACCATCAAGAACGTCCGCACCCAGGCCGCCCAGGTCGTTCGTGAGTTGAACGTCAGCCGCCGGCTGGCAATGACCGGCACGCCGCTGGAGAACCACCTCGGCGAGCTGTGGGCGCAGATGGACGCGGTCGAGCCCGGGGTACTTGGCAGCGAGCGCCAGTTCAATCGCCTGTACCGCACGCCCATCGAGAAGCAGGCCGATGCCGAACGCCAGCAGCGCCTCAACCGCCGCATCGCCCCGCTGATGCTGCGCCGGCGCAAGCAGGACGTGCTGACCGACCTGCCGCCGAAGACCGAGATCCTGCGCGAGGTGGAGCTGGAAGGCCGCCAGCGCGAGCTCTACGAAACCCTGCGCCTGGTCCAGCACGAGCGCGTGCGCGAGGCGATCGCCGAGCGCGGCCTGGCCCAGAGCGGCATCATCGTGCTCGATGCCCTGCTCAAGCTGCGCCAGGTCTGCTGCGACCCGCGCCTGGTCAAGCTGGCGCATGCGCGCCAAGTGCAGGAGTCGGCCAAGCTCGACCTGCTGCTGGACCTGCTCGACGGCCTGCTCGACGAGGGTCGGCGGGTGCTCGTCTTCAGCCAGTTCGCCGAGATGCTGGAGCTGATCCGACAGGCGCTGGCCGAGCGTGGCATCGAACCGCTGATGCTGACCGGCCAGACCCGCGACCGCGCCAGCCTGGTGGAGCGCTTCCAGGCCGGCGAGGTGCCGGTGTTCCTGATCAGCCTGAAGGCCGGCGGCGTGGGCCTGAACCTGACCGCCGCCGACACCGTGATCCACTACGACCCGTGGTGGAACCCGGCCGTCGAAGCCCAGGCCACCGACCGCGCCCACCGCATCGGCCAGGACAAGCCGGTATTCGTCTACCGCCTGATCTGCGCCGGCACCGTGGAGGAGAAGATCCAGCACCTCCAGATCGCGAAGGCCGAGCTGGCCCAGGCCGTGCTGGACGGCGGCACCAGCACCCGCGTGGCTTTCGGCGAGGACGACCTCGCCGAGCTGTTCGCGCCGCTGGTGTGAGGGAGGCGCTGTGCGTCGTTGCGCCCAATGACACGCACCGAGGCGGGCATGACGGCAACGCGGTGCGCCGAGGCGCACCCTTCGCGCTCCGGCGTCTGCCCCACACTTGCCGCGGTCGTTGGGGTTGAACACGATGCACCGAACAACACCGCGGCGGGCATCGATGCAACACGGTCCGCCAAGGCGCACCCTACGAGACACCGATGCGACTGGGTGCGCAAAGGCACACCCTTGGGCATCGGATGCGGCGCAGGCCCCCATTGGAATCCAACATGACTGCACTGAACGTCCTTGGCACCCCGCTCGAACCCTGCGGCACCGATCCCATGACCGGCTGGTTCCGCGACGGCTGCTGCCGCGGCGACCCCGAGGATCGCGGCCTGCATCTGGTCTGCGCGGTCATGACCGATGACTTCCTGGGTTTCTCCAAGGCCCGCGGCAACGACCTGTCCACGCCGCGGCCGGAGTACGAGTTCCCGGGGCTCAAGGCCGGTGATCGCTGGTGCCTGTGCGCGATGCGCTGGATGGAGGCCTACGAGCACGGCCATGCGCCGGAGGTGGTGCTGGAAGCCACCCATCTGAACGCGCTGGGCGTGGTGCCGCTGGAAGCCCTGCGCACCTACGCCCACGCCGGCTGAAGCCGTGGATGCGGAAGTCACCGCGCTGGGCTGGGCCCTGCGCGAACTGCCCGCACTGCCGGCGCAGGCGCTGTACTGGAACGCGCGGCCCGGCCTGCAGCGCCCGGCCGGGCTGGCGCTGCAGTGCCAGCAGGACTTTCTGCCCTGGGCCGCGACCCTGCGCGAAGAGGGCCATGCCCTGCTGGACGCCCCGCCCGACTGGGACGGCCGCATCGGTGCGCCACCCCCCGCTTCGCAGACCCTGATCCTGCTGCTGCCGGCGCGCCAGCGCGAGGCCGCCCGCGCCGAGGCCGCACGCTGCCTGCAGGCGCTGGCGCCAGGCGGGCGCCTGCTGGCGGCCTGCGCCAACGAGCAGGGCGCGCGCGCCTTGGAGTCCGACCTGCGCCAGCTGTGCCCGGCGCTGGAGGTGCAGAGCAAGCACAAATGCCGGCTGCTGCTGGCGCACGCGGACGCCGTGGATGCCGAGGCCTGCGCGGCCTGGGCGGTACTGGACGGCGCGCGCCCGATCGACAGCCGCGGCCTGGTCGAGCGCCCCCTGCTGGGCGCGCCGGGTCTGTTCGCGGTTGACCGCATCGACAGCGGCAGCGCCCTGCTGATCGAACATCTGCCGGCCTCGCTGGCGGGCGCGGTGGCCGACCTCGGCAGCGGCCTTGGCGTGCTCTCGGCCGCCGCACTGGAGCGCTGCCCCGGCATCGCGTCGCTGGACCTGTACGAGGCCAGCGCGCGCGCGGTCGCGCTGTCTCGCAGCAACCTGAGCGATGCGCGGGTTCCCTTGCGGACGCATTGGCAGGACGTGTGCATCGGCATCGAGGGCCGCTTCGATGCCGTGCTGTGCAACCCGCCCTTCCACGCCGGCGCCCGCGCCGATACCGCCATCGGCCAGGCCTTCCTGCGCAGCGCCGCGGGCTGCCTGAAGCCGGGCGGCGAGGCCTGGATCGTCGCCAACGCCCACCTGCCCTACGAGGCGGTGCTGGCGGAACGGTTCGACGTAGTCGAGGTGATCGCGCAGGGACAGGGCTTCAAGCTGTTCCGTACACGCAGATAGTCGCCGCTGCAGTACCCTGCGGCCCTCGATAACCACAGGGGCGCTCAGGCGATGACGGAACAGCAGACAACAGGCGGCGGCTTCATCGAGCGCTGGGCCAAACGCATTCCCGACCCCGTGCTGCTGTTCATCGCCTTCTTCGTCATCGCCTTCGTGGGCTCGGTGCTGCTGGGCGGCCACAGCTTCGAAAGCATGGGCGCCGGCGGCGAGCTGCAGACCTACAGCATCCGCAGCATGGCCGAGGCCGCGCAGGTGCGCTGGATCTTCGACAACGCCCTGCTGGCCAACTGGCTGGCGTTTGGCAACGGCGTGCTGGGCGTGATCCTGGTGGTGATCCTGGCGATCGGCATCGCCGAGCAGTCCGGCCTGCTGAGCGCGCTGATCAAGCGCATGGCGCTGGTGGTGCCGCAGTCCCTGCTGCCGCTGCTGCTGGTGTTCCTGGGCATCCTGAGCTCGCTGGCCACCGACGCCGGCTACCTGATCCTGATCCCGCTGGCGGGCCTGCTGTACGCCGGCATGGGCAAGAACCCGCTGATCGGCATGGCCGCGGCGTTCGCTGGCGTCTCCGCCGGCTTCTCCGCCAACCTGGTGCCGGGCACCCCGATCGACGTGATCATCGGCGTCAATGCCCAGGCCTTCGCCGAGGCCCAGGGCGTGCCCTTCGCCAACGCCGCCGGCGAGCCGCTGCAGGCGGCGACCATGCACTACTGGTTCATCTTCACCTCCACCTTCGTGCTGGCCGCGACTGGCGCGCTGGTGACGCGCTGGTTCGTGCAGCCCAAGCTGGAAAAGCAGGCCTTCGTGGTGCCGGCCGACCTGGGCCTGGGCGAGTTCGCGCTGTCGGCGGCCGAGCGCCGCGGGCTGATCGGTGCGGGCGTGGGCGTGCTGGTGGCGGCGGTGATCATCGCCGGCCTCATCCTCGGCCCGCTGGCCGCCTTCGAGGACGACAGCGGCCGCCGCGTGCTGCCCTACATGAACAACGTGATCCTGCTGATCTCGCTGTTCTTCGCCGTCGTCGGCATGGGCTTCGGCTTCGGCTCGGGCACCTTCAAGCGGCCGCAGGACGTGGTCAACGCGATGGTCAAGCAGATGAACACCATCGGCTACATCCTGGTGCTGACCTTCTTCGCCTACAACTTCCTGGGCCTGCTGACCTACAGCGGGCTCGGCGCCTGGATCACCTACCTCGGTGGCCAGGGCCTGCTGGCGCTGAGCCTGGACGAATCCCCCGTGCTGCTGCTGATCGGCTTCGTGCTGGCGGTGGCCACCATCAACCTGTTCATCGGCGGACTCACCTCGAAGTGGATGCTGCTGGGCCCGATCTTCATCCCGATGCTGTATTTCGTCAGCCCCGAGATGACTCCGGACCTGGTCGCCGCGGCCTACCGCGTGGCCGACTCGGCCACCAACGTGGTGTCGCCGATGATGATGTACGCCGGCATCATCCTGGCCTTCATGCGCCGCTATCGGCCTGAGCTGAGCTTCGGCGAGATGCTGCTCATGATGGTGCCGTACTCGGTGGCTTTCCTGCTGGTCTGGACCGCGCTGCTGGTGGGCTTCTTCGTGTTCGGCATTCCGCTGGGCTTCTGAGCCAGGAGACGCTCGGCATGGACGAAACCCGCCTGCGCGCGTTGTTCGCCGACTGGCCCGGAGTGAGCGCCGAGATCAAGTGGCAGGATGACCTGGTCTTCATGGTCGGCGGCAGGATGTTCGCGGTGTACTGCCTGCGCGGCGCGCAGGCCGGTTATCTGAGCTTCCGGGTCGGCCCGGAGCGCTTCCTCGAGTTCACCGACCGCCCAGGCCTGCGGCCGGCACCCTACATGGCCCGCGCGCACTGGGTGCAGCGCACCGAGCCGCGCGCGCTGCCAGCGGCTGAGCTCAAGCCCCTGCTGCGCGCCTCCTACGAGTTCTACCTGGGCAAGCTGACGCGCGCGCAGCGCGCCGCGCTGGGCCAGGGCTGATGCGCGGAAGCGCGTTCGCCGCGGCCCTGCTGCTGGCGGCGTCCGTGGCGCCGTGCGCGGCGCCAGCGGACGGACCGTTGATCGAGGTGGAAACCCAGACCCTGCGGGTGGGCGCGCCAACGGTCGCTGCGGCGCTCGCCGAGCTGCAGGCGAACGCTCAGGTGCAGGCACATGCGCTGACCCGCTCGGTGCTCGGCCTGAGGCTGGAACTGCTGCCGGAGCCGGGCGAAGAGTCGCTGGCCCTGGGCCAGGACGGGCGCTGCCGGGCGCTTCGCAACAGGCCTGCCGAGTGCCGACCCAGCGGCTGTCGGCTGCGCGACTTCGAGGTCCGGCTCAAGGTTGAAATGCTGCTGCCCGAGTGGCAACCGGAGCGCGCACCGGCGGCGGGCGAACACGCGCTGTGGCAGGGCCTGCATGCGCGACTGCAAGCGCACGAGCAGCGCCATCGGGAGCACGCGGAGGCCGCCGCACGGCAGCTGCATCAGACGCTTTCGACGCGGCTGGATCGACGCGAACCGAGTGACTGCCTGCGCCTGCAGACCGACCTCGAGGCCCTGCGGCACAGGACCGTGCAGGACCTGCGTATGCGCGATCGCATCTTCGACTCGAGCACAGCGGGCGCACTCGACGTGCGCCGCACGCTGCCGCGTTCAGCCCTCCGCGAACAGCCGGCTGCGCGCTGACTCCAGCACCGCCTGCACGCCCGGGTGGCCGCCGCGGCGCGGGCCAGCCAGCGCGTGGAAGCGCTGCCGGATCTCGTCGATGCGCCCGATCTCGACCATGCCCTGGCGCGCACACAGTTCCTCGGCGACCACCGCGGGCACCGCGAAGAAGCCCGCTCCGGCCGCTCCGAAGGCCTTCATCAGCGCGCTGTCCTCGAATTCGGCCACGATCCGCGGCCGCAGCTTGTGCGCATCCAGCCAGCGCTGCAGGCCGGCGCGGACCCGGCTGTCGGTGCCCGGCATCAGCATCGGCGCGCCGTGCAGGCTGCGCGGAAACCCGGGGCGCAGGGTCTCGGCCAGGGCCGGCGCGGCGAGGATGGCGGTGCCGCATTCGCCGAGCAGGCTGGAATGCACCTTGATCTCGTACTCACCCTGCGGGGCGTGGTCGCTGATCACTAGGTCCAGCCGATGCAGGGCCAGCTCGGCCAGCAGCCGCGGCAGGCTGTCCTCGCGGCAGTGCAGGCGCGGCGGCGGCTGCAGGGCCAGGGCAGGCGACAGCAGCTCGTAGGCCAACGACTTGGGCACGACCTCGGCCACGCCGACCCGCAGCGGGCGCACCCGCGCCGATCTCGCCTCGCCTACCGCCTCCAGCAGCTCGTCGCCCAGGCCGAAGATCTCGTCGGCATAGCTGCGCACCATGCGCCCGGCCTCGGTCAGCTCCAGCCTGCGACCCACGCGCTGGAACAGGGCGGTGCCCAGGCTGTGCTCCAGCACCGCGATCTGGCTGCTCAGGGTCTGCGGCGCCAGATCGAGCTGTTCAGCTGCGGCGCGCAGGCTGCCCGCACGCGCCACCGCCCAGAACTGCTGCAGCTGGCGATAGTTGAGGCGCTCCATGTGTGTCCTATCCAGTCGATCAATGAACGCGAGGATACCTGCTTTTTTCGGACAGCCTCGCGCCCAATCCTGATCCGCGGGCCAGCCCGGCCCCGAACCGGAGCATGCACATGCAGATCCATACCTACACCCAGGGTTTCGACCTGACCGATGGGCTCAGCCAGCACCTGCGGCGACGCGTGGACTTCGCGCTGGGCCGGATCGGTGGCGGCGTGCAGCGCGTGGTGGTGCGGCTGTACGACGTCAACGGCACGCGCGGCGGCATCGACAAGCGCTGTCGCCTGCAGCTGCACCTGGCCGACGGCGGCGAGGTGGTGGTGCAGGACACCCGCAGCGACCTCTACGAGGCCATCGGCGCTGCCATCGAGCGCGCCGCGCGCGCGCTAAAGCGCCGCAGCGGCCGCCTGCGCACCCTGCTGCGGCGGGGCAAGTCGGTGATCCATGCCCGCTTCAGCCGCTGGCGCAGCGAGGCGGAGGCCCCATGAACCGAGCGGCGCTGTGGCGCAGGGTCCCGCGCTGGGCCTGGGTGGTGGGCGGCCTGGCCTTGATCGGCCTGCCGGTGCTGGCGCTGGTGCTGGGTGCGCTGGCCCTGTTCGGGCTATGGCACTGGGGCGGCAACGTGCTGGAGCAGGGCCAAGCGCGCCTGGCCGACGAACTGCCCGCCTGGGTGGCCAAGGCCGATGGCCAGCGCCGAGGCCTGGAGGAGGCGCTGGCGCGAGTGGGCACACAGGCCACGGCACCGCTGGCGGAGACGGCGCAACGCATCGGGAACGCGCCCGAGGCCCTGACCCAGGGCCTCGCGGCCGCCGGCGCTACCGCGGCTGCCGCCGCGCTCGCCGATGCGCAGGCGCTGGCGGAGCAGCTGCCCGGCAGCGTCGATGCGCTGGCCACCCGCTCGGTGGAGATGACCTCCGGCGTGTCCGGCTCGCTGGCCCAGCCAGTCCAGCGCGGCGCGGCCACCCTGGCCGCCGCCACCGCGGCGCTTTCGGCCCTGAGCCTGCCAAGCCAGGACGTCGCCGGCAGCGATCCCGTGGACTTGCCGCGCTTGCCGGGCTTCATCCGCGTGGCGTGGAAGGAGACCGCGGCTGGTGCGGTCGTGGCCTACGCCGGGCCGGCTCCCATGCGCGAGGTGGTGGCGTTCTACCGCGAGGAGCTGGACGAGGACGGCTGGCAGGTCAGGCTGCTGGAGGCCGACGCTGCCTCCGAGCGGCTGCTGGTCGAGCGCGAGGGCCAGCGCTTCGAGCTCCTGGTCGGCGCCGACGGCCCGCGCCGCAGCCGCCTGCAGTGGCAGCCGCTGGCCTCGTGACTTCCTGCCAGCGCGCCCGAGGTGGATCGGGCGCAGGCTGGGCACTCGAGCCACGCAAGGGAGTGCCCGCCATGTCCATCCACCGTCGACAGGTCCTGAAGCTGGGGGCGCTTGCCGGCGCCGCCGCGCTGGCTCCCGCCGGAGCCGCCAGCGCCGCAGCCGCCATCGAACGCGCGGCACGGCCGCTCGACATCCTGATCCTGGGCGGCACTGGCTTCACCGGGCCGCACCAGGTGCGCTATGCGCTGGCGCGCGGCCATCGCATCACCCTGTTCAACCGCGGGCGGCGTCCACAGGACTGGCCGGCCGAGGTGGAGGAGCTGACCGGCGACCGCGAGACCGGCGATCTGGAGGCACTCAAGGGCCGGCGTTGGGATGTCTGCATCGACAACCCGGCCAGCGTGCCGCACTGGGTCCGGGACGCCGCCGAGGTGCTGCGAGGGCAGGTCGGGCACTACCTGTTCATCTCCTCGCTGTCGGTCTACGCCGACAGCGCCACCCCCGGCCAGGACGAGGACGCGCCGCGCGCGGCCTATGCCGGCGCCGACCCCATGGCCGAAACCCGCGCCAGCCTGCTCGCCGACATGCGCCTGTTCGGTCCGCTCAAGGCGGCCTGCGAGGACGCCGCCCTGGCGGGCTTCCCGGAGATCAGCACGATCATCCGGCCCGGCCTGATCGTCGGCCCGGGCGACGAGACCGACCGCTTCACCTATTGGCCGCTGCGGGTGCGCCGCGGCGGCGACATCCTGGCCCCGGGCAACGGCCGCGACCCGCTGCAGTTCATCGACGCCCGCGATCTCGCCGAGTGGACGGTCCGCATGGCCGAGCAGCGCGCCTTCGGAGCGTTCAATGCGATGGGCCCGGCCTACCCGATGGGCATGGACCAGCTGCTCTACGGCATCCAGGCGGTGACGGGCACGCCTGCCGAGTTCCATTGGCTGCCGACCGCCTTCCTGGCCGAGCACGGCGTGCGCGCCTGGGCCGACATGCCGACATGGGTGCCGGGCGAGGGCGAGACCGCCGGCTTCGCCCGCCACCGCAACGAGCGAGCGCTGGCGCGGGGCCTGAGCTTCCGCCCGCTGGCCGACACCGTGGCCGCCACCCTGGCCTGGTTCGACGCCCAGTCCGAAGAGCGTCGGGCGGCGCTCCGCGCCGGTCTCACGCCCGAACGCGAAGCGGAGGTGCTGGCGGCCTGGAACAGCCGCGCGAGCGCGTAGGGTGCGCCTCGGCGCACCGGCGTCCGCCCAGCTCTGGCCACGGTACGCGTGACCCGAGGCCTCCAACGATTTGCACCGTGGCACGCGTGTGGGTGGCGCCGGTGCGGTGCGCCAAGGCGCACCCTCGGACAACATCGGCAGCGGCGGGCCTGCGGCCTATCATGCGCGGATGAAAGGACATCCCCATGCGTCTTGACCGCCTGATCGCCAACCTGGGCTACGGCAGCCGCCGCGAAGTGCAGCTGTGGTGCCGACAGGGCTACATCACCGATCGCGCCGGGCAGCCGCTGCGCCACGACGCCGGCGTGGAGCCGGCCGAGGTGCTGTTCGACGGCGAGGCGCTGGACCCGGTGGCGCCGCTCAGCCTGATGCTGCACAAGCCTGCGGGCTACACCTGCTCCACCAAGGATGTCGGCCGGCTGGTGCACGAGCTGCTGCCGGAGCGCTACCGCCACCGCACGCCGGCGCTGTCCAGCGTCGGCCGGCTGGATCGCGAGACCTCGGGCCTGCTGCTGTTCACCGACGACGGCGCCCTGCTGCACCGGATCATTTCGCCCAAGAGCCAGATCGCCAAGGTCTACGAGGCGGAGCTGGCCGAGCCCCTGCGCGGCGACGAGGGCGAGGTGTTTGGCAGCGGCACGCTGATGCTGGACGGCGAGGACACCCCGCTGGCGCCAGCCGGCTTCGAGGCGCTGGGCGAGCGCCGCGCGCGGCTGGTGCTGCACGAGGGCCGCTACCACCAGGTGCGGCGGATGTTCGGCGCCCTGGGCAACCGGGTCACCGGGCTGCATCGCAGCCGGGTCGGGGGCCTCGAACTGGGCGATCTGGCTTCAGGGCAGTGGCGGATGCTGGGCGCCCCGGACCTGGCGCAGCTGTTCGCCAGCGCTTGAGGCCCACCCGAGAGTGGTCCAATCCACAGGTTTAGTGTGATTTGCAACACACTTTGGGCCTTGGCGCTGCTATCCTGCGGCGCCTGAGTCCAGCATCGGCCTGTCCTGCGCATGCGCATCCTCGTCACCGGCGCCGCCGGCTTCATCGGCTCCACGCTCGCCCATCGCCTGCTCGATCGCGGCGACGAGGTGCTGGGCTACGACAACCTCAATGACTACTACGACGTGCGCCTCAAGGAGGCGCGGCTGGCGCGACTGACGCCGCGCGCGGGATTCGGCTTCCTGAAGGCCTCGCTGGAAGACCGCGCGGCGATGGAGCAGGCCTTCGCCGAGTTCCGTCCGCAGCGCGTGGTCAACCTGGCCGCCCAGGCCGGGGTGCGCTACTCGCTGGAGAACCCGCGCGCCTACATCGACGCCAACATCGTCGGCTTCCTCAACATCCTCGAATGCTGCCGCCACGGTGACGTCGAGCATCTGGTCTACGCCAGCTCCAGCTCGGTCTATGGCGGCAACCGCAAGCTGCCCTTCGCGGTGGAGGACAGCGTCGACCATCCGCTCAGCCTCTACGCCGCCACCAAGAAGTCCAACGAGCTGATGGCGCACACCTACAGCCATCTGTTCGCGCTGCCGACGACCGGCCTGCGCTTCTTCACTGTCTACGGGCCCTGGGGCCGGCCGGACATGGCGCTGTTCCTGTTCACCTCGAAAATCCTCGCCGGCGAGCCGATCGACGTCTTCAACTTTGGCAAGCACACCCGCGACTTCACCTACATCGACGACATCGTCGAGGGCGTGGTGCGCACGCTGGACCGGGTGCCCGGGCCGGATCCGGGCTTCGATCCGATGGCGCCTTCGCCGGCGACCTCGTCGGCGCCCTGGCGGGTCTACAACATCGGCAACCACCGGCCGGTGCAGCTGTCGCGCTACATCGAGCTGATCGAAGAAGCCTGCGGGCGCCGCGCGGAGAAGCGCCTGCTGCCGCTGCAGCCGGGTGATGTGCCGGACACCGAGGCCGAGGTGGGCGCGCTGATGCGCGACACCGGCTACAGCCCCGAGACCCCGGTCGAGGTCGGGGTGCAGCGTTTCGTCGAGTGGTATCGGGAGTTCTACGGGAAGTGAGCTGACCCGTCGGGGGTCGGGGTGGCCGCCACCCTGACGGACGGCGTCGTACAGGGGGGAATGATCCTTGCTTGGCCTGCAGCCTGGCGGGACGGATCGCGATTCAGTTCATATGCAGAACATCTATCGGCATTCAATCGAAGCGGTAGCCGCGGTGCGGTGGAGGCGTCGGGAGTGAGCGGCGCGCCGCCCTCGCCGACCAGCCGCGCGCGCTTTGAGGCCCAGCGCAGCTGGCAGGGCGCGCCAACGCCATCTGCCGTCGACGCCGGGCTGCCGGCCCTGCTGCAGCAGGCCTTGGCCACGCATGCGCAGGCGCCGGCGCTGTGCTGGCAGGGCCGCCACCTGAGCCATGCGGAGTTGGCGCGCGCGGCCTCCGCGCTGTGCCGCGAGCTCGATCGCAGCCCGGCATCGCCGGCACCGGTGGCCCTGCTGGCGCGCCGCGGGCCCGCCTTCCTGGTGGGCCTGGTCGCGCTGGCGCTGTCCGGCCGCTGCGTGCTGGCGCTGGATCCCGACCTGCCGGAGGCCCGACTGGCGGCCCAGATCGAGGAAGCCGAACCCGCCCAGCTGCTGCACTGCCCGGCCAGCGCCGGCCTGGCCGCACGGTTGGGGCACCGGCTGTCGCGCAGCGCGCTCGGCGACCCTTTCGAGCCGGGCCCTGCGGTCGAGGCCGACAGGCCGATGGATCAGACGCATGCGGCCGCCTACCTGCAGTTCACCTCCGGCTCCACCGGCCGCCCCAAGGCCGCCCTGGTCAGCCAGCGTGCGCTGTGCAACCGCATGCTCTGGCTGCAGTCGCTGTGCCCGATCAGCCCCGGCGACCGCATGCTGCTGAAGACCCCGCCCAGCTTCGACGTGGTCTATTCCGAGGCGCTGTGGCCGCTGCTCAACGGCGCCTGCGTGGTGATCGCCCAGCCCGAGGACCACCGCGATCCGGCCCTGCTGGCGCGGCGCATGGCCGAGCACTCGGTCACCCACGTCGACCTGGTGCCTTCGGTGCTGGCGCATCTGCTGGAGGAGCCGGCGCTGTCGGCCTGCAGCAGCCTGCGCTGGGTGTTCAGCGGCGGCGAGGCACTGGCCCCGGCGCTGGTGCGGCGGCTTTCCGAGCGCCTGCCGGGGGTGCGCATCGCCAATCTCTACGGGCCCAGCGAGACCTGCATCGACGTCAGCTTCCACGCCTGCGGCGAGGGCGATCCGGACGACTTCGTGCCGCTGGGCGGGCCCGCCTTCGGCACCCGCTTCTACGTGGTCGACGACGCCGGCGAGCTGCAGGACGTCGACGCCCCGGGCGAGCTGTGGATCGCCGGCGCGGCGGTCGGCCTGGGCTATCTGGGTCGCCCCGAGCTCACCGCCGCGGCCTTCAGCGATGACCCCTTCGTGGCCGGGGAGCGCGTCTACCGCAGCGGCGATCGGGTCTGCTGGCGCGCGGACGGCCGCCTGCGCTTCCTCGGCCGGATCGACCACCAGATCAAGCTGCGCGGCCTGCGCATCGAGCCTGAGGAAGTCGAGCACGCCCTGCTGCAGCTGCCGGAAGTGTGCGCGGCCGGCATCTGCGTGCGCGGAGAAGGCGCGACGGCGCGGCTGGTGGCCTTCGTGGTGCCCAGCGACGCTACGCTGGCCCTGCCCGAACGGCGCCTGCGCGAGCAGCTGCGCGGGCGCCTGCCGGAGAGCCTGCTGCCGCAGCAGTTCGTGGTGGTCGATGCCCTGCCCTGCCTGCCCAGCGGCAAGCTCGATCGCAGCGCGCTGGCGGCGCTACCGCTGCCCGCCGCACGCGTGTCCACGGCTGGCGGCACGGGCGGCGAGGCCAGCGGGCCGGACCTGCGCATGCGCTACCGCTCCCTGCTGCAGCGTCTGTGGGAGCAGCAGCTAGGCCACGACGATTTCGATGCCGACACCAACTACTTCGATGCCGGCGGCGACTCGCTGGGCGCGGTCGCCATGCTGCGCGCGCTGGAGCAGGAGTGCGGCTGGCGGCTCAACATCATGAGCGTGGCCCAGGGCAGCCTCGGCAGCCTGGCCGAGGAGCTGGCCCAGCTCGGCCCGCCCCTGCCGGGCACGGCAATGGCCCCGGCCGCCGGCACCGCGTCGGATCCGGGCGCGCAGGACAGCGAAGGCCTGTGGCCGCGGCTGCGCCGCTGGCTGGGGGGAGGAGACCCGACGTGAGCCACAAGTTCCGCTTCGAGCCGCTGCAGCTGGACTGCGGCGAGGGCTGGCTGAGCGCCCTGTACAAGCACGCGGAGCCGGCCCGGCTGGGCCTGCTGATGCTGCCCCCGCACGGCCACGAATGGCAGCGCAGCTACCGCCTGTTCGCCCTGCTGGCCGAGGCCCTGGCCGAGCACGGCATCGCCAGCCTGCGCTTCGACCATCGCGGCTGCGGCGACTCCAGCGGCGGCGACGACAGCTTCCGGCTGGGCGCGGCCGCCGAAGACGCGGAGACCGCGCTGGCGGCGCTGCGCAGGCTGTGCCCCGCACCGGTGCAGGTGCTGGGCCTGCGCGCGGGTGCCCTGCTGGCGGCGCCGCTGGCGGCCGCCCACGGCCTGCCCCTGTTGCTCTGGCAGCCGGTGCTGGACGGCGCCGACTACTGGGCCACGCTGGAGGCGCGCGATGCCGCCGAGCTCAACAGCCGTTGGCGCTATGCCTTCCTGCGCGGTGAGCGCGCGCGCGAGCCCGGCTGCCTGCTGGGCAGCCGCATCCATCCTGAACTCGGCGAGGACTACCGTGCCGTCCGCATCGACGGCCAGGCCGCCCTGTGGCTTGAAGCCGAGGGCCGCGCGCCCGCGGGCCAGGCCGCGCTGGGCCTGCCGTCCGCGCTGTCGGACTGGGCCGGCGAGATCGATCTCGACGCCATGTTCCCGCCGCCGCAGGTGCGTGCACTCGCCGCACAGCTGGCCGCCCGCCTGCTGGGCGACGGCACCGGAGCCTCCGCATGAACACCGCCACCGCCGTTTCCGAGCCCACCGAAGCCGGCCGCGAGCAGGTCATCGCGCTGGAAGGCGAGCGCTTCGGCCTGCTGGCGCCTTCGGCCTCGCCCTCCGACACCGCCTGGGTGCTGCTGAACGCAGGCGCCATCCACCGCGCCGGGCCCTTCCGCCTGCACGTGCATCTGGCGCGCCGCCTGGCCGCGGCCGGCTTCCCCACCCTGCGCTACGACCAGCCGGGCATCGGCGACAGCCTGCGCCCGGCCGAGCGCGCGCCGGTGGAGCTGATGCGCGGCGTGCTGGACCGGCTTGGCGAGCTCACCGGCGCGCGCCGCTTCGTGATCGGCGGCATCTGCAGCGCCGCCGACGCCGGCTGGCGGCTGGCGGTGGCCGACCCGCGGGTCAGCGGCCTGGTGCTGCTGGACGGCATGGCCCTGCGCGGCCCCTGGTACCGGGTCGGCCAGCTGCAGCTGCTGCTGCGACGGCCGCCGGCCAGCTGGCTGGGCAGCGTCGGCAAGGCGCTGCGACGCTCGCGCGCGGCCGCGGACCCGATGGCGCAGGCCGCTGCCGACCTCGCCCTGCGCGACTGGCCCTCGCCTGCCGACGCCCGCCTGCAGTTCGGCGAGCTGCTGCAGCGCGGGGTGCAGGTGTACGCGCACTACACCGGCGGCGCCGCCAACTATTTCCTGCACCCGGGCCAGTTCCGCGCCAGCTTCGGCGCGGCCGCGGGCCAGCCGGGGGTGGCCTTCCACTACTGGCGCGAGGCCGACCATCTGTTCATGCAGCCCGCCCTGCGCGAGCGCCTGGTCGGGCAGCTTCTGGACTGGAGCCGGGCGCGCTTCGGCGCCGCGGGATGAGCACGGCCCTGCAGCCGCTCTATCCCGCCCCGCAGGCAGCCAGCCCCGCGCTGCGGCTGCGGGTGCAGCTGGGGATCGAGCAAGGCCCGGGCTGGTTGGCCGCGGCGCTGCAGGCCCTGACCGAGCTGCCCGGCGTTGAGCTGCGTTTCGAGCGCGGCCCCGGCGGACGCGCAGCGCCGGCCTGGGGCCTGCGCCTCTATCAGGGTCTTGAGCGACACCTGCTGGGTCGGCTGGCGCCAGTGTTGGCGGTACAGGCGCTGCTCCCGCCGGGACAGGCCCTGGCCGAACCCGCCCCCGCCGACGCGCTCGACCTGCTGCTGCGGGTGGGCTGCGCACCGGCGACCGAGGGCGACCTGGCCCGCGCCCGCGAGGTGCTGGCCTTCGAACCCGCGGAGTGCTGCCCGCTGCGCGGCCAGGCCTGGCTGCTGCCGGATTTCCGCTCCGGCGCCGAGGTCAGCCGCTTCGGCCTGTGCCTGCTGGACGAACGCGCGGGCCGCCGCCTGCTGCTGGAGCCGATCCAAGCGGCGCCGGCGCAGCTGCTGTTTGCGCGCCACCGCGCCCTGCAGCTGCAGAAGGTGCCGGCCCTGCTGCAGCGCCTGCTGCGGCGCCTGCAGCGTGGTGAAGTGCTGGCGAGACAGGCCGCGCCGGCAGCCGCGCCGCTGCCGCTGCTTGCCCTGCCCGGCCACGCCCTGCGGCTGGCCCTGCGCGCCCTGCGCCGACGCTGGCCGCGGCGTGGGCGGATCGAGTGCTGGCGCCTGGCCCTGCGCCAGCAGCCGCCCCTGCTGGATCCGCAGGCGCCGTCCGTGCCCGCACCGACCCTGCTGGAGCCGCCCGCCGGCGAGTTCTGGGCCGACCCCATGCCCTGGGCGCAGGGCAATCGGCGCGCGATCTACTTCGAAGCGCTCGACTACGCCAGCGGCCGCGGCGACATCCGCGTGCTGGAGCTGGACGCCGAGGGGCGCGCCGGGGCGGCCACGCCGGCTATCGCCGAGCCCTGGCATCTGTCCTATCCGCAGCCCTTCGAGTGGCAGGGCCAGCTGCACCTTCTGGTGGAGTCCAGCGCGGCGCGGCGGATCGGGGTCTATCGCTGCGGCGGGTTCCCGGACCGCTTCGAGGCGCTGCCGCCGCTGTTCGAGGGCCGCCGCGCGGTGGATGCCACCCTGCACCGGCAGGGCCAGCGCTGGTGGCTGTTCACCGCGGTCAACGAGAGCCCCTTCGACGACGGCGACCGCGAGTGGGATGCGCTGTTCCTGTTCTTTTCGGACTCGCCGCTGGGGCCCTGGCAGCCGCATCCGGCCAACCCGATCTGCACCGACGTGCGCGGCGCGCGCCCGGCCGGGCCGCTGTTCGAGCATGCCGGCCGCCTGATCCGCCCCGGCCAGGACTGTTCCGGAGAGTACGGCCGCGCGGTGATCTTCCACGAAGTGCTGCAGCTCGACCCGCAGTGTTACCGCGAGCGCGCGCTGGGCCGGCTGGAGGCCGACTGGGCGCCGGGCCAGAGCGGTTGCCACACCTATGCGCGGCTGGGCTCGCTGGAAGTGGTCGACGGCAAGTTCCTGGCGCCCAGCTCACGGGCGCAGGCGCACTGACCCGCGCCGCGTGCACACTTGCCACCCCTGCACTCCAATCGTTCGAGGCCCTGAATGTCCAAGCCCCCCCTGCTTGTCACCGGCGGCGCCGGCTACATCGGCAGCCATGTCGTGCTGCAGCTGGTCGAGGCCGGCGAGCGCGTGATCGTGCTGGACAACCTGTCCACCGGCTTCGCCGAGGCCGTGCAGGGCGCCGAACTGGCGGTCGGCGAGGTCGGCGACCGTGCACTGGTATCGCGTCTGCTCACCGAGCACGGCATCGACACCGTGCTGCACTTCGCCGCCCGCACCATCGTGCCGGAGTCGGTGGCCGACCCGCTGCGCTACTACGGCAACAACACTTGCGCCACCCGCAACCTGCTGGAGTGCTGCCAGGCCGCCGGCGTGCGCCACTTCGTGTTTTCCTCCACCGCCGCCGTGTATGGCATCCCGGACGGGCCGGCTGGCGAAGACTCGCCGACCGCGCCGATCAACCCCTACGGCGCCAGCAAGCTGATGAGCGAGTGGATGCTGCGCGACCTGTCCGCCGCCAGCGAGCTGCGCCATGTCGCCCTGCGCTACTTCAACGTGGCCGGCTGCGACCGCCTGGGCCGGATCGGCCAGTCCACCGAGAAGGCCACCCTGCTGGTCAAGGTCGCCGCCGAGGCAGCCGTCGGCGTGCGCCCGCGGCTGGCCATCTACGGCACCGACTACCCCACCGCCGACGGCACCGGCGTGCGCGACTACATCCACGTCGAGGATCTCGCCGCCGCCCATCTGGACGCCCTGCGCTACCTGCGCGAGGGCGGCGCCTCGGTCACCCTCAATGCCGGCTACGGCCACGGCTACAGCGTGCGCGAGGTGATCGACGCCATGCAGCGCGCCGCCGGTACCGCGCTGCCGGTGGTCGAAGAGCCGCGCCGGGCCGGCGATCCGCCGGTGCTGGTCGCCCACTGCGAGCGCATCGGCCGGGTGCTGGGCTGGCAGCCGAAGCTGGACGACCTCGACCTGATCTGCGCCAGCAGCCTGGCCTGGGAGCGCCGGCTGGCGGCCCGGCGCGGTTGAGTGGACGCCCCGCAGGACGCCCGCCGGCGCGCGCGCCGACGGCTGCAGCTGTTCAGTGCGGTCGTGCTGGTCGGCCTGCTGCTGCCGATGCCCGAGCTGCCCGGCCTGCGGTGGCTGCTGAACCTGCTGCACGTGCCGGCCTTCGCGCTGTGGGTGTGGCTGGCCTGCGAGGCCCTGCAGCCCGCACGGGCGCCCCTTCGTGCAGGCCTGGCGCGCGCGGCGGCGCTGGGCCTGGCGCTGGCGCTGGGCAGCGAGCTGCTGCAGGGCCTGATCCCGGGCCGCTGGATGGACTGGCGCGACCTGGTCGCCAACCTGCTCGGGCTGGCCCTGGGCCTGGGCCTGTGGCGCCTGCACCGGGCCGACGAACAGCGGGAGTGATAGCATTCGCGCCCCGCCGGACGCGACTGCGCCCGGCCCGTCCGCGAGCCCCGTCATGCATGCCCCCGTCGAGGCCCAGGTCCGGGCCTTTCTTGCCGAGCAGTTCCCCAGCCCCGACGGCGCCGCCGTGGCGGCCGACGCCAGCCTGTTCGAAACCGGCGTCCTCGACTCCATGGGCGTGCTGACGCTCGTCACCTGGCTGGAAGAGACCTTCGGCTTCACGGTGGAGGACGACGAGGTGCTGCCCGAGAACATCGACGGCATCGACCGCCTGGTGGCCTACATCGGGCGCAAGCAGGGCGGCTGAGGCGGCCCATGCACAGGGTCGAGCACTGGCTGGCCCGCGCCGCCGCCGAACGCCCCCACCACACCGCGATCGTCTGCGGCGCCCAGCGCCTGGACTACGCCGGCCTGCACGCGCAGGCCGAGGCCCTGGCCGCGGGGCTGGTGCATCGGCTCGGCATCGCGCGCGGCGAGCGCGTGCTGGTGCTGGCCGAGAACCGCATCGAAACCTGCGTGGCGGTGTTCGGCAGCCTGCGCGCCGGCGCCGTGTTCAGCCTGCTCAACCCCGGCACCAAGGCCGCCAAGCTCGGCTGGCTGCTGCGCGACAGCGGCGCCCGCGCGCTGGTGATCCAGCGCAGCCTGCTGCCGGTGCTGCGCGCGGTCGAAGGCGAGCTGCCCGAACTGCGCCACGTGCTGGTGATCGACGAGGGCCAGGGCTTCGAGGGCGCCGGCCTGCCGGCGCCAGCGCAGGGCTGGCAGGACCTGCTGGAGTCCGGCGAACCTGCGCTGCCGCCCGCGCCGCGCGGGGTCGATCTCGACCTCGCCATGCTCGTCTACACCTCCGGCTCCACCGGCGCGCCCAAGGGCGTGATGATGCACCACGCCAACGTGCGCTTCGCCGCCGATTCGATCTGCACCTACCTCGAGGTCGGCCCGGACGAGGTGGTGCTGTGCGTGCTGCCGCTGGCCTTCGACTACGGCCTCTACCAGCTGCTGATGGCGGTGCGCTGCGGCTACACCCTGGTGCTGGAGCGCGGCTTCGGCTTTCCCATGCAGGTGCTGCCGCTGCTGGAGCGCGAGCAGGTCACCGGCTTCCCGCTGGTGCCGACCGTCGCCGCCGTGCTGCTGCAGCTGCGCAGCTTCCGCCCGGAATGGGCGCGCAGCGTGCGCTTCCTCACCAACACCGCCGCAGCCCTGCCGCCGGCCCACATCGAGCGCCTGCAGGCGCTGTTCCCGCAGGCGCGGCTGTTCTCCATGTACGGCCAGACCGAGTCCAAGCGCTGCACCTGGCTGCCGCCGGCCGAGCTGGCGCGACGCCCGGGCAGCGTCGGCATCGCCATCCCCGGCACCGAGGCCTGGGTGGCGGACGAGGCCGGCAGGCCGCTGCCGCCCGGCGAGGTCGGCCAGCTGGTGGTGCGCGGCGGCCACGTCATGCAGGGCTACTGGAACCAGCCCGAGGCCACCGCGCGCGCGCTCAAGCCCGGCCCCTGGCCCTGGGAGCGGGTGCTGCACACCGGCGACCTGTTCCGCGCGGATGAGGACGGCTTCCTCTACTTCGTCGGTCGCCGCGACGACATCCTGAAATCGCGCGGCGAGAAGGTCGCGCCAAAGGAAGTCGAGGCCGTGCTGCACGCCCTTCCCGGCGTGCGCGAAGCGGTGGTGGTCGGCGTGCCCGACCCGGTGCTGGGCCAGGCCATCCGCGCACTCGTCGTGCTGGCCGAAGGCAGCACCCTGGGCAGCCGCGAGATCCTCGCCCACTGCCGCGCCCGCCTGGAGGACTTCATGGTGCCGCGCGATATCGAGTTCCGCAGCGACTTTCCCCGCACCGGCACCGGCAAGATCCAGCGCGCCCG
>JARWLF010000177.1:0-25747 GCA_029853055.1 Scenedesmus sp. KT-U | reverse complement strand
GGGCTTTGATCCAGACGGGGGCCGCCGCGCGGCGGCCCACGCTCAGCGGTGCAGTTCCCGCACGCGCATCGGCATCGAGTCCACCGCCTCGATCAGCTCGTCCAGCTGGCTGGGATGATGGCGGCTGGCCTTGAGCCCGCCGTCGAGGCCGAACAGGTGCAATCCCTCGGCGGTCGGGGCGTGCCGCAGGGCCTGACGGAGCGTGTCCAGCGCCGGGCCCTGGACGGTTGCGGGGCCGGCTGGCCGCGCGCCACCAATCCAGGCCAGCCGGTCTGACTCGAGCAGCCACAGTGCCATGCGCCGTTCCTCCAGCCCTGCGGCGTGCAGGGCGACTGCGTCGGCCATCGATTCAGCATCGTGCCCCTGCACGATCACCAGACGCTGCTGCCAGCGCTGGGCCGCCAGCCAGTCGGCCGCGTGCGCGGAGGCGGCGGCCAGCGCCATCAGCAGGAGGAATACATGCCTCATGCGATCAGGCTGCCAGCTCGGGCGTCGAGCGCGGGTGGATTGGCGTGGGCTCAGCCTTCCGACTGCGGGGCCTGAGGTGGCCTCTGCACCGCTGGGGGTGCGGCCTGCGTCTGGCGGGGTTCACGTCCGGGCGTCATGTTCGCCAGTCGATCCAGCCGGGCATCCAGCAGCGCGATGCGAAAGTGCGAGCGCATCATCTCCAGCTCGGCGGCGAAGGCGCGGCCGTCGCGGCGGTCGGAGAAGCGCAGGCGCAGCACGATACTGCCGCCCTCGGCTTCCGGCAGGCCTTCGAGCACGCGGGCATCGTTGACGCGGATCTCGATCGAGGGCATCAGCCACAGGAAGCCGGCGCGGAAACGCACGCCCGAGAGCGCCTCCAGCGGCACGCGCAGGCTCTTGGGTGCGCTCTTGACCAGGCCGAACATGGCGTCGCGGGCGGTGAACTGCAGCTCAAGCCCGTCCTCGTCGCTGCGCGCCAGCCCGCGCACCTCGCCGAGGCCGCCATGCGATTCGAAGTGGAAGGACACGGCATCCATGGTCGGGCTCCGGCGGGTGGGTGAGAGGAATGGCGGGCTGACAGCGGCAGACCCGCAATCGTGACAGTCGCGGTGCCTATACTGCCAGCCTGCTCGCCGGCGTCGCCCTGTTCTGGAGTTGCTCCATGTCTTTCAAGTCTATTTCCGCCCTGCTGGGCGCGTTCGTGCTGGCTGTCGTGATCTGGCTGACGTGGCAGGCTTCGGAGCCGGCACCCTTAGTGATACCGGCCGATACGGAAGCGCCCGAAGGCCCCGCGTCGGAGCCGTGGGCAGCACATCCGGAAGCCTTGTCGCAGGACCTGCGAGGCACACCGTCCGTGGACGCCGGGCCGTTGGATATGGCCGAACTGGAAGCCCGCGCCGAGCGCGGCGATCCCGAGGCGATGGTGGCCCTTGCCCGACTGCTGTCGGATTGTGCGGAGTTCGAGCCGGTGACGCCGGAGGCGCGCGATGAAGCCTTGGCTGAAATCGACGAGCTTGGAGAGGCCTTGCTGCAGCGCGCCACCGGCCAACAGGATCTCGAGTCCGCCCTTGCCGCCGTGATCGAGAGCGGTGACGCGCTGACGGCGCGCTGCGCGGGCCACGAGCTGCCGCCGATCAGCGAGCGTCGCCATCGCGCCGTGCAGTGGAGCGAGCGCGCCGCGCTGGCGGGCAACACCTTTGCCCAGCTGGAGTGGGTCACCCAGTTCCGGGTTCGCTGGAGCAATCCGCGCGATATCGTGCGCCGTGCGGAGCAGGTGCGGGTGGAGCGTGAGCGCGCCCGCGCCTACGTGCAGCAGGGGCTGGCGCAGCGCGAGCCCTACGCCCTGTTCCAGCAGGCGATTTCCCACATCGCTGGTGACCTCGACCAGGTCAATCCTGCGCGCGCCTACGCGCACCTACGCGCCTGGCGGCAGCTGGGATCGCCGGGGCCGCTGCTGCCTACCTTCGCCATCCCGCAGGCGGAAGCCCGACTCCAGCAGCAGCTGCAGCCGCAGCAGTTGCGCTGGGCCGAGCAGGAGGCTGAGCGTCTGGTCAGGGAGTTTTCGCGATGAGCCGGCGGAGCCTTGCCGTGCTGGCGGCGCTCGTGCTGATGGCTTCAGGCGTTTCCGCGTGGTATTGGCTGCGCGCGGACAGCCCCTCGGCGAACCTGGTGCTGGCTGAGGCCGAGCCCATCCAGGCCGTGCGTCTGGAACCGGCGGAGCAGGGTCAGGACCCGGCTCTGGCGGCCCCGGAGGCGATGGTTGAGCACGCGCCCGCGCTAGTGGGGGACGCCGTCGCGCGCCTGCCTGCCGAGCTGCAGCAGGTTCTGTCGGAGTCGCATCGTGACTCTGCGATGCCCCCCGAGCTGCAACAGGCGGTCTCGGACGGGCGTCACGGCTCCGTGGATCCGTCCGACTGGAACCGTCAGCCGGTGCAGCCCAATCTGGAGCGTTGGCGGTCGCAGGCCGAGCAGGACCCCGAGCGCGCCGCCGCGCTTGGCCTTGCGCTGAGGAGGTGCGCCCCGCGGGGGAGTTTGTTGGATGAGCTCGAGATGGCCGAGGTGGAATGGCGGACGGTCGTGGACCGCGCCCATGCCATGCCCTTGACGCAAGACCAGCTCGAAACTCGGCTGCGAACTGCCGACTTCAACTTCGCCAGTCGGGTCAACGCGCTGCTCCTCTGCGATGGCGTATCCGAGCAGATGGCCCGCCGCGAATACATCCGCTGGCTGGAGCGTGCCGGACGGGAGTTGCCGCCCTCGGCACATCGCGATCGCATGCGCCTGTCCTTCATCGAAGAACCGTTTCCCGATCTGCCCAACGCCGCCGACCGTATCGGCAGCATCGACGAGGTGCTGCGCCGCCGCGACACCGCTCGAGCGTGGCTCCGCGAGCTGCGCGAGACCGGCGTAGTCCAGGCCATGTGGCACAGCGCAGTCGCCTATTCGAGCCGTGGCGAGATCGAGCCGGCGGATGCGATGGAAGCCTTTGCATGGCAGTTCGTGTTCGATGTGCGTCATGCGGTGAATGCCGAGAGTGGGTCCGCTGGGTTTTCGACACCCGCTGGACGTCCCGGCGCTGCCGAGCTTTGGGAAACGGGCGTTCGCAGCGCTTCCGCAAGCCACAGACCGAACCAAGAAGGCCTCCGCCGCGGCCGCGAGCACTACGTGCGCATCTTCGGCGCGCCGCCGGACTGAACCGATGCGAGGTCTTGTCCGATCGGTCTCGCGGCTGTTGCTGAAGCTCCCAAGGGCAGCAGATCGTTTGCGTCGACAGCTTTCGTCCAAGCCGCAAGCGTCTGGGGCGAGCGGCGCGAGTTCGTTTTCAACGGGGCTCTTGCGATGAACAAATTGATCTCGGCCATCCTCGCCGCCCTGGCCGCGCTCGCACTGGTGGCCGGGTCCATGGCGGCTTGGCACTGGCTGCGTGCGGATCGGAATCCAGCGTCTGCGATCCTCCCCGAAGCCCGACCCACGCTAGCTTTGGCGGACGAGGGCGAACTGTCGTGGTCAACACCGGAAGCGCCCGTCGTCTCTGCGCCTTCGCCCCGGCAGCAAGCGATTTCCCGGTTTCCGACAGAGCTGCGGCAGGCGCTCCAGCAGGTGCATGACGAACGCAGGGCGGAGGACTGGACGGAGCAGCCGGTGTTGCCCAACCTGGAGCGTTGGCGCCAGCAAGCGGAGCATGCACCGCCGCGGGCGGCAGCGCTGGCGCGATCCCTGAGGCGGTGCATAGGCATTGGCTTCAGCTCCATCGAAGAGTTCCAACGGAGGCTGCAGTCCGAGTTGGCGCGAATCGATTCAAGCAATCCAGAGCCCGATCAACGCGCACGTGTCCGCGAACAGATGATTCGGCACCACGCGTATCAGCTCAACGACTTCTGGGACTGTGAAGGTCTCGCCGCGGACGCAGCGCGCCGCGAGTACATGCGTTGGCTGGAGCATGCTGCTCGCGAGCTGGGGCCCTCGGAGGCGCGCGATCGTCTGCGCTTGAGCTTCATTCAGGATCCCTTTGTCGATCTGCCCAGCGCAGCGGATCGCATCGGCAGCGTCGACGAGGTGATCCGCCGCCGCGACATTGCCGGCGCCTGGCTGCGCGAACTACGCGAGCGGCCCGATGCCGGGCTGTTCGGGGCCTTCAGGCTCAGCGAGCTGGCGTACTCGGACCTGGGTGAGTTGGAGCCGCCAGATCCCGTTGAGAGCATCGCCTGGGCCTTGGTGAAGGAGGTGAGCCTGGCAGTGCATGCTGCGTCCCGCCCTTGGCCTATCGACCGAGCGACCAATACAGGTGAGCTTTGGGAGACCGCGCCCAGCCAAACGCGGCCCGAGCACGCGCCCTACCTAGAAGAAGGCCGCCGCCGCGGTCGCGAGCACTACCTGCGCATCTTCGGCGCGCCGCCGGGCTGAGGGCATCTGGGAACCGTCCGCCTGCGGCGGCCGCCCATGGACGCCCGTGGCGGCAGCGCGCTACGTGAATCCTGCGGTCACCGCTCCATCGGACTTGATCGGATTCACGCACCGCGCTTTGCCACGAACGCCCACCGGCGCCCTCGCGACGGCGTCTGGGTTTTCATACGCTCTGACCGCTGTCGTTTTGCGCTGCTACCATCGCGGGCCAAGTCTTCGATGCGGGTGGCCCATGTCGACCGAACGCGCACTGTTCAACCGCAATATCGTCGAGGCCGTGCTGGAGGGCGCGCGCTGGCAGCGCGGCGCGCTGGCGGTGGAGGAGGACGGCCTGCTGCTGGTGGCGGGCGCCGACGATTTCCCGATCGGTTACGGCAACTGCGCGCTGCGCATGGATCCGGCCCTGCCGGCCGAGGACTGCATCAGGCGCGCTGAAGACTTCTTCGCCGAGCAGGGCCGCGGTTTCAGCCTGTGGGTGCGCGAAGGCCTGGACGCGGACATCGAGTCCGCGCTGACGGCACGCGGCCTGAAACCGCGCGTGCACTCGCCCTGGATGTTCCTGGCAGCGCCGGCGCCGGCGCCCGCGCTTCCGCCAGGCATCGAGCTGGGTTGGGCCGAGGACGAGGCCGATATCGACGCCGCCACCGAGGTGCTGGTCGAGGCCTATGCCCCGACCGGGCTGCCGGCCGAGGTCACGCGTGGACTGTTCGCCGCGCCTGCGCGCCTGCTGCATCCGTCCGTGCGCGTGCTGCTGCTGCGCGAGCAGGGCCGCGCCGTGGCCACCGCCCAGCTGCTGTGCACGCACGGCATGGGCGGCATCTACTGGGTGGGCACGCGCCCGGCGGCCGGCCGTCGCGGCCTGGGTTCGCTGGCCACCGCGCTGCTGGCGCGCGAGGCCTTCGCGCTCGGCCTGCCGCGGGTGGGTCTGCACGCCACGCCGATGGGCCAGCCGATGTACGCGCGGCTGGGCTTCCGGGTCGACGGCGGGCACCGCTGGTACGTTCTCTAGTGTAGTGCTTCGCACTTGAGCGAACGTATCTGCGGCGTCTTTGCGCGGCTGGCGGCGTTCCTCCTCCTCGCCATAGCGCTGCTATGGCTCGTCGTCGCGCCTTGACAGCCACACACATCCGCTCGCAGCTACTGTCCGCCAAGTACGAAGCACTACACTTGCGCCGCAAAAGCCCCTCTGATCAGCCGCCGCGTCGCCGCGCCAGCATGGCTGCACGCGACTGCGCGCGCGCGCGGCTGCGGTCGGCGGTGCTTTCCGCCGGCGCCTCGGCGGCGAGGAAGCGCGCCAGCGACTCGACCGTGGTGTAGCGGAACAGGTCGGTCATCTGCAGCGGTTTGTCGAAGCGCTCTCGCAGCTCACGCAGCAGCTGCACCACCAGCAGCGAGTGCCCGCCGATGTCGAAGAAGTTGTCGCGGGTGCCCACTTCGGGCAGGCCCAGCGCCTGCGCCCAGAGCTGGGCCACCACGCGCTCGGTCTCGGACTGCGGCGAGCTGCCGGGTTCGGCCGCTGCCGGCGCTGCGGCCGAGCTACGCGCCGGCGCCGGGGCAGGCAGGGCCTTGCGGTCGAGTTTGCCGTTGGGCGTGCGCGGCAGCTCGGCCAGTGCGATCAGCCGGCTCGGTCGCATGAACTCCGGCAGCAGGCCGGCCAGCTGCTGCAGGCGCTCGGTGAGCGCGGCCTCGTCCAGCCCGGGCGCACGCACGTAGCCGATCAGGCGCTGGTCGCCGGGGCTGTCCTCGCGCAGCAGCACCGCGGCTTCCTGGATGCCGGCCAGCTCGGTCAGGCGCGCCTCGATCTCGCCCAGCTCGACCCGGTAGCCGCGGATCTTGACCTGCTGGTCAACCCGGCCCAGGCACTCGAAGCGACCGTCCTCGCGCAGTCGCCCGAGGTCGCCGGTGCGGTACATGCGCGCATCGGCTCCTCCCCAGGGATCCGGCAGGAAGCGCTCGGCGCTCAGCTCCGGCTGGCGCCAGTAGCCGGGCGTCACGCCGCCGCCGCCGATCACCAGCTCACCGGCGAGCCCCGGCGGCAGCAGCTGGCCGCAGCGGTCCAGCACGTACAGGCGCTGGCCGGCCAGCGCGCGACCGACCGGCGTGGTGTGTGCGCCGGGCTGCGGCTCGACGCGGTCGGCGGCCGACCACACCGTGGTTTCGGTGGGGCCATAGACATTGGTGGTGCGCGCCACGCCGAGCGCGGCGATGCGCTGCGCCAGCGCCGGCGGCAGCGCCTCGCCGCCCAGCAGCAGATGCTGCAGACGGCCGAGCAGGCGGGCGCTGGCCGGATCCTCCACCAGCATCGCCGCCATCGAGGGCGTGCACTGCAGATGGCTGGGCGCCTCGCGCTCCAGCAGGGCCGGCAGGCTGTGGTCGGCACGCGCGCCCAGCGGCGCCAGGCCCTCGGCCTCGCTGAGCCGGCGCAGCCGGTCCAGCTGCGGCAGGTGCGCCAGCACGGTCTCGGTGTCCACGCCGAAGTCGATCAGGCAGCCGATCTCGTCGACATCGATGTCGGCCACCCGCCGCACCATCGCCAGCGCCTCTTCGGGTGCGCCGAACAGGCCGCTGTCGCCGAAATAGCGCTGGAAGGCGAACTCCAGCAGGGCGTCCATGTCCTCGCTGCTGGCCTCGTCGAAGAAGGCGTCGAGCGTGCGGCCCTGCGCTTCGGACAGGCGCTTGAAGGTGGGGAAGTGCCAGGCCGCGGCCTTGACCAGGGCCATGGCGCTGCGCAGGTAGGCCTTCATCGGCCCGCGCACGATCGCCTCGACCTGCTCGCGGCTGTCGCCGATGAAGGTGTGCAGCATCAGGGTGACGGTGCCGCGGCCCGAATGGCCGGCCTCGGCGCGGGCCCGGCGATAGGCCGCGATCTTGGTGGCGACCTCGTCGATGTTCTGGCCCAGCAGGTGGGTGAGCACGTTGGCGCCCATGCGGCCGGCGTCGGCGAAGGTCTCGGGGTTGCCGGCCGTGGTCACCCACAGCGGCAGCTCCTTCTGCACCGGCCGCGGCAGGGTGCGCACCGCCACCTCGCCCTGCGGGCCGGGGAAGCCCACCGTTTCGCCGCGCCACAGGCGCTGGACCTGGTCGGCGGCCTCGAACATCACCTGCTTGGCGCGGGCGTGGTTCTCCGGGCGCAGGGCGAAGTCCGGCGTGGCCCAGCCGGGCGCGATCGACAGCCCGACGCGGCCGTTGGAGAGGTTGTCCACCACCGCCCACTCCTCGGCGATGCGGATCGGGTGGTGCAGCGGCACCACGCAGCTGCCGGCGCGCAGGGCCACGCGCGCGGTGATCGTGGCCAGCGCGGCGCTGGTCACCGCCGGGTTGGGATACAGCCCGCCGAAGGCAGCGAAATGCCGCTCAGGCGTCCACACCGCGTTGAAGCCGTTGCGGTCGGCGAAGCGGGCGGCGTCCAGCAGCAGGCGGTACTTGTCGCCCTGCTCGAGGTCGGCCTCGCTGGCGACGTTCCAGAAGAACAGGCCGAAGCCGATGCCCTCGCTGCCCGCGGCCTGCTGGCGGCGGCGGTCGGCGTAGAGCACCACCCGGTAGCCGCGGGCGAGCGTCCACAGCAGTTCCAGCACGGAAATGTCGAAGGAGATGCTGGTCACTGCCAGCCAGGTCCCGGGCTCGGTGCCCAGCACTTCGTCCATGCCGGCGAAGAAACGCAGCGCGTTGGACTGCGCCACCATCACGCCCTTGGGGCGGCCGGTGCTGCCCGAGGTGTAGATGAGATAGGCCAGCGGGTCGGTGCCTGACGGCCGCGGCGGCGGCTCCGCGCGCGCGCCGTCGAGGTCGATCCGCAGCTGGCCTTCTGCGTCCAGCAGGCCGGCGGTGGCGGCTTCGGAAAGCACGCAGCGCAGCTCGGCGTCGGCGGCCATGTAGCGCAGGCGTTCGGCCGGGTAGAGCGGATCCAGCGGCACGTAGGCCGCGCCCAGCCGATGGACGGCGAGCAGGGCGGCGACCAGGGTCGGGCTGCGGTGCAGCAGCACGCCGACGCGGTCGCCGGCCACGACGCCGGCACCGGCCAGGCGCGCGGCCAGCTCGGCTACGCGCGCATCCAGCTCGGCATAGCTCAGGCGCTGGTCCTCGAACACCAGGGCCTCGGCCTGCGGGCGTGCGGCCACCTGGGCCTCGAACAGGCCGGCCAGGTCATGCCGCGGTGCATACGCAGCTTCGGCCAGGCCCTCGGGCAGGGGGCTGCCGCAGGCCGCCTGCAGCAGGTGCTCGCGGGTGGCGGCGTCGACCAGCGGCAGGCTGGCCAGCGGCGCCATCGGCTGCCCTGCGGCGGCTTCGGCCAAGGCCTCGGCCGCCGCACACAGCCGCGCGAGCGCGTCGTTGTCGAAGCGGCCGGCATCGGCCTCCAGCAGCAGGCTGTCGTCGACCTGCCAGCGCAGGGCGAGAGCGGCCGCGCAGTCATCGCCCGCGGCCGCGCCGCGCAGCAGCTGCAGCGGCAGCTCGGCGATCGCCAGCAGGCTGCGGCCATCGGGCTGGCGCGCGCGCAGGTCCGACAGCACGCCGCCGCAGGCATCGGCGCGCTCGAGCGCCTTGCCGAGCTGGCCGCTCAGCGCCGACAGCGGCTGCGTCCAGTCCGGGCCCAGCGCCAGCGGCAGCCGCGGCTCGATCACGCGTTCGGCAGCGGTTGCGGGGAGCGCGTGCGGGCTGAGGCCGAGGCTCAGCGCATCGACCCCGGCCAGGCGCGCCAGCGCGGCCAGCAGGGCAGCCGCACCCTCGATCCCGCGCAGGCCCAGCGGCTGGCGCAGGCGTGCGGTGGAGGCCTCGGCTTCGCGCGCCCACGGCAGCGGCCAGGGCGTGCACTGGCGCAGCTCCGCGAGCCAGTGCGCCTCGCTGGCGGCCGCGCGGCGCACCGCCGCATCCAGCTCGACGCCATCGATTGCCTCCAGCGAAGGCAGCATCTGGCCCGGCTGCAGGGTGTCGGACTCGGCCAGCAGCGCGGTCGGTAGCTCGCTGCCGCAGGGCAGGGCCAGCCGGGTGATCCGCAGGGCGCCTTCGGCGCAGGCCACCTGCAGGCCTTCGGCGCCGATAGCCAGCACTTCGCCGGGCGCGGCGCCGGCGCGGCCGGCCTCGGCACGTGCCTCGCGCACCAGCAGGTCGCGGCCGGGCAGGCGCAGGCGCGGCAGCAGCAGCGGGTTGGGGTAGGGGCCGAAGTCCAGCGCGGCAACGATCCGCTCCAGTGCCGTGGCCGGCTGGCGCCAGTCGAGCAGGCCGGCGCGCACGGGCCGCTGGTCGAGGGTGAAGTAGCGGCGCCCGGACAGCACCTGCTGCAGCGGCTGCAGCTGGCCGGCTTCGAGCTGGTCCAGCAGGCGCTCGAAGCTGCGCTTGGCGGCCTCGAAGCAGTCGGTGTTGAGCCCCACGGCACTGCTGCCCGGCTGGATCGGGAAGTGCTCCTGCATCAGCAGCTCGCCGGCATCGGCGCGCGCGGCCAGGCGCATCCAGCTCACCCCGTGCTCGGTCTCGCCATTCAGCAGGGCCCAGACCGGCGCATTGAGGCCTGCGTAGCGCGGCAGCGGGCCGTCATGGAAGCCGATCGCATGCTGGCGCGGCAGGCTGATCGCCGCGGCCGGCAGCATCTGCATCCAGGTCACTGCCAGCAGCACATCGCACTCCGGCGCGGCGGACAGCAGCTCGTCGAGCCGGGTGTAGGCCGGGATGCCGCGCGCGGTGGCCCAGGCGCGCATGCGGGCTGTCGGGCTGACCAGCGCGGGCAGCTGATGCCCGCGCGCCAGCAGGCGCTCGGCGCACTCGAGGACCAGGGACTGCTCGCCCAGCAGGACGCATCGCAGTGCGGAACGGTTTTCGGGGCTCATGGGGTCTCTCGGGCTGCGGTCGACGGGCGGCGCTTGTGGCGGACGCGACTAAAGTGAGATTCTAATCACACTTTCATCGTTCTTCGACTGGGCCGCGCTGCGGGCCCAGACAAAACCGACGTCCGCCCCGCGCCAGAAATCCGTCAGACCCCACACATGAGTGACCTCGACCCCGACAGCCACATCGCCATCGTTGGCCTGGCCTGCGATTTCCCGCAGGCAGCCACGCCCGAGCAGTTCTGGCGCAATCTGGCGGAGGGTCGCTGCGCGGTCGAGGACCTCGACGAGGCTGCGCTGCGCGCTGCCGGCGTCGGCGAGGCTGAGCTGGCCGACCCGAGCTACGTCCGCGCCGGCATCCGCCTCGCCGACTTCGATTGCTTCGACCACGCTTTCTTCGGCCTGTCGCCGCGCGAGGCGGCGGTGATGGACCCGCAGCATCGGCGCTTCCTGCAGTGCGCCTGGGCGGCGCTGGAGCGGGCCGGCTACCGGCCGGACGCGCACGACCGCCAGACCGGTGTGTTCGCAGGCTCCGGCATGCACTGGTACCTGCTGCGCAACCTGTTTGGCCACAAGGCGATGCTGGCCGACATGGGCGAGTTCCTGGTGCGCCACCTGTCCAACGACAAGGACTTCCTGTCGACGCGGGTGTCCTACCAGCTCGACCTGCGCGGGCCCAGCCTGAACGTGCAGACCGCCTGCTCGACCTCGCTGGTGGCCATCCACCTGGCCTGCCAGAGCCTGCTGGCGGGCGAATGCGACATGGCGCTGGCGGGCGGTTCGACCATCGAGGTGCCGCAGGGCCAGGGCTATCTCTACCGTGAAGAGGAAGTGCGCTCGCCCGACGGCCGCTGTCGCGCCTTCGATGCGGACTCCGCCGGCACCGTGTTCGGCAGCGGCTGCGGCATCGTGGTGCTGCGTCGCCTGGGCGATGCGCTGCGCGATGGCGACTGCATCCATGCGGTGATCCGCGGCACCGCGATCAACAACGACGGTGCCGGCAAAGCCGGCTACCTCGCGCCCAGCGTCGACGGCCAGGTCGACGCCATGGTTTCGGCGCTGACGATCGCGGGCGTCGAGGCCGACAGCATCGGCTACGTCGAGGCCCACGGCACCGGTACCCGGCTCGGCGACCCGATCGAGCACAGCGCCCTGTGCGCGGCCTTCGAAGGCGCCACCTCGGGTACATGCGGGCTGGGTTCGCTGAAGACCGCGATCGGGCATCTGGACACCGCCGCTGGCGTGGCTGGCGTCATCAAGGCCGCGCTCAGCCTGCAGCACGGCGAGCTGGCGCCCTCACTGTTCTATCGCCGACCCAATCCCGAGATCGACTTCGGCCGCGGGCCATTCTTCGTGCCTCGGCAACGGCAGGCCTGGCCCAAGCCGCAGGGCCCGCGCCGGGCCGCAGTCAACTCGCTGGGCGTGGGCGGCACCAACGCCTTCGCGGTGCTCGAGCAGGCGCCGGCCGAGGCCGTCCTGCCCGAAGTCGATGACCTTGAACAGACGCTGCCGCTGCAGCTGCCCCTGTCCGCGCGCACGCCGGAGGCGCTGCGCCAGCGCGCCGCCGAACTGGCCGAGCATCTGCAGCACAGCCGCATGGCGCTCAGAGATGTGGCCTACACCCTGCGCGAGGGGCGGGTGGCCTTCGAGCAGCGCTGCGGGCTGGCCGCGCGCAGCCGCGCCTCGGCGGTGCGCCAGCTGCGCGCGCTGGCCGGCGATGCCCGCGCCGCCCTGCAGGCGCCCAAGCAGGCGCCGGCGCTGGTGTTCGCCTTCCCCGGCCAGGGCGCGCAGAGCCTGGGCATGGCGCGCGCGCTACACGCCGCCGATCCGGCGGTGCGCGCGGCGCTGGAGGAGTGCATCGCCGCGTTGCGCTCGCTCGAACGCGATGAGGTCGTCGAACTGCTGCTCGACGCACCCGACACGCCCGAAAACCGCGAGCGCGTCCGCCGCACCGAAATCACCCAGCCGCTGCTGTTCTGCGTCGAGTACGCATTGGCCCGCGGGCTGATGGCGCGCGGCATCCAGCCCGCGGCCATGGTCGGGCATTCGCTGGGCGAGTACGTGGCGGCCACTCTGGCCGGCGTGTTCGAACTCGGTGCCGCCCTGCGCCTGGTCTGCCGCCGCGGCGAGCTCTGCGCCAGCGCAGCGCCAGGCGCGATGCTGGCGGTCAGCGCCGGCCTGGATGCCATTGCGCCGCTGCGGCTGTCGGGCATCGACATCGCCGGCCTGAATGCGCCCGAGCAGACCGTATTGGCCGGGCCGCTGGAGGCCATCGAGGCGCAGGCCGCCAGGCTGGCGGAGGTCGGCCTCGCGGCGCGCCAGCTGGAGACCTCCGGCGCCTTCCATTCGGCCCTGCTGGATCCGCTGCTGCCGGCCTTCCGCGAGGCGGTGGAGGCCGCCGCCCCGCGCCGGGTCGAGGGCCTGCGCATTGCCTCGACGCTCACCGGCACCTGGCTCACGCCCGAGGAAGCCGCCAGCGCCGACTACTGGCTGCGCCACCTGCGCCAGCCGGTCGATTTCCTCGCCGCCCAGGCCTGCCTGGACAGCCTTGGCCAGACCTTGCTGATCGAGGTCGGACCGGGCCAGACCCTGTGCCGCCTGGCGCAGGCGCGCACGCCTTCCGCGCGTGCGGTCACCAGCCTCGGGCCGCGCCCCGGTGAGCCGGACGAGCTGGAGCGCTGGTACGGCCTGGGCGCCCAGCTGTGGTGCCACGGCATCGAGCTGCCGCCGGGCGCCTGGCAGCAGCCCGAGCGCGGCCGCCGGGTGCCGCTGCCGAGCTATCCCTTCGCGCGGGTGCGGCACTGGATCGAGCCGGCGGTGCAGGCCGCGGCGCCGCAGGCCGACCCGCTCGGCGCCAACATGCCGGACTGGCTGCAGACCCAGGACTGGTGCAGTGCGCCGCTGCCGCGCGCGGTGGAGTCGGCGCCCGGCTCGGCCCTGGTCCTGCTGGATTCGGCGGGCATTGGCGCGTCGCTGGCGCAGCGCCTGCGCGTCGCTGGATGGACAGTGCGCACGCTGAGCCGCGCGGCCATGCCGCAGCTCGACGGCGAAGCGCTGGCGCTCGATCCCGACCAGCCCGAACACTGGCAGGCGCTGGCCGCGCTCGAGGCGCCCAGCCATCTGATCGACCTGTGGGCGCTGGACGCGCTGGAGGCCCCGGACTCGGTGCAGCAGGCGCTGTGTTTCGACTGGCCGTTGCGCATGGCCCAGGGCCTGGCCGGCTGGGCCGAGCGCGAGAGTGGCCTGTACTGGCTGGCGGCCACAGTGCATGCACACGCGGCAGGCGATCCGGCCCAGCTGCAGCCCTTCCAGGCCCTGCGTGCGGGGCCGCATCGCACCTGGCCGCAGGAGTCGCCGGGCCTGCGCTGCCTCTGGATCGATCTCGACCGCGGCGCGCTGGCGCAGGCCGCGCGCAGTGCCGATCTGCTGTTCGACGAACTGGTCGCGAACACCGATGAGCCCGGCGTGGCCTGGCGCGGCCGTCGTCGTCTGCGGCCGCAGTGGACGCGGCTGGGCCTGCCGGCGCTGGCGCCTTCCCAGGCCCTGCGTGCCAGCGGTCGCTACCTGGTCACTGGCGCCTTCGGCGGCGCCGGCCAGGCGCTGGTGGAGCAATTGGCGCGATTGCCTCGGGTGCGCCTGCTGCTGGTGGCGCGCAGCGCGCCGCCGGACGACGCCCGGCACCCGCGCAGGCGCTGGATCGAGGCCCTGCGCCGGCTCGGCGCCGAGGTCGAGCTGCGGGTTGCCGACGTCGGCACCGACGGCGCGCTCGAAGAGGCGCTGGCCGATGTCGATGCGCTGGACGGCGTCTTCCATGCCGCCGGCGTGCTGGAGGACGGCCTGATCGCGCGCAAGTCGCTGGAATCGGTGCGGCGCGTGTTCGCGCCCAAGCTGGCCGGTGCGCGCGCCGCAGCGGCCGTGGGCGAGCGCTGCGGCGCCGGCTTCGTGCTGTATTTCTCCTCGCTGAGCGCGCAGATGGGCGCCTCCGGACAGGTCGACTACACCGCCGCCAATGCCTGGCTGGATGCGTTCGCCGCGCGCGAGGACGCCTGCAGCGGCCGCACCCGCCATCTCGCCCTGGCCTTCAGCGTCTGGCGCGAGATCGGCATGGCCGCGCGGCTGGCCGCCGAGCTGGGCCTGGCCCCGGCTGCGCTGGCGGATGCCGTGCCCACCGCGCACCCGCTGCTGCGCCAGCGCCGCGACGAGGCCGGCGGCCGCGTGGTGTTCGGCGGGCTCATCGACGAGCACAGCGACTGGGTGCTGGACCAGCACCGGCTCAAATCCGGCGAGGCCCTGCTGCCCGGCACCGGCTACCTGGACCTGCTGGCCTGGGCGCTGGCCGAGTTGGAAGGCGGCTTCGTGCCCTTCGGCGTGGAAGGCCTGAGCTTCGCCGCCCCGCTCAGGCTCGGCCGCGGCGAGCAGCGCCGCATCGAGCTCGCCGTCGAGCCACGGGGCAATGAAGCCTGGCAGGTCGAGCTGCTCAGCCAGGGCGCGGAAGCCGACGACCGCCAGGAGCACCTGTCCGCGCGCATCGAGCGCATCGCCGCGGCCAGCGGCGCGCCGCTGCAGCTGCAGCAGCCGCGGCAGCCGCGCGAGCCGCGCTATGCCCATCCCGAGCTGCGCTTCGGTCCACACTGGCAGTGCCTGCAGCGCTTCGAGGTGGCGGCCAGCGAGGCCGAGCTGGGCCTGGCACTGCACGGCGGCGCCGAGGCCTCGCACGATACCGCCCTGCATCCGCTGCACCCGGGTCTGTTCGACATGGCGATCGGCGCTGCCCAGGGCGCGCTGGCGCCCGAGGGCGTGGACGCCGCGCGCCTGCTGCCCTTCCGCTACGGCCGCCTGGAGGTCCTGGCGCCGCTGCCGGCCGCACTGTGCAGCCGCCAACAGGCCCGTGCCGATGGCGAGAACCTGGTGCTGCAGATCGACCTCGTCGACGTGCAGGGCCAGCCGCTGCTGCGCCTGCGCGACTTCGTGCTGAAGCCGGCGCGGGCGCTCGCCGCCTCGGCGCAGGCACCGCGGCCGCGCAGCGTGGCGGCCGCCAACCGCATCCTCGAGGTCGGCTACCGCGAAGGTTTCAGCCCGGCCGAGGCGGTGTCGGCGATCTGCACCGCGCTGGGCCATGCCGGGCCGTCGCAGCTGGCCCTGGCCCGGCGCGCCGTGCCGGCCCTGCTGGCAGCCACGCGCGCGCCTGACGAGGCCGCGCCCGCGGAGGCCGCCGACAACGCGGCGACGCCGGTGCCGCGGGCGGCTGGCGGCACGCCCTTCGTGGCGCCGCAGGGCGAGCTGCAGCAGCGCCTGGTGGCGCTGTGGGAGGCCCAGCTCGACCTGGCCGGCGTCGGCGTGGAGGACGACTTCTTCGCGCTGGGCGGCCACAGCCTGCTGCTGACCCGGGTGCTGTCGCGGATCAAGCGCGAGCAGGGCCTGGTGCTACCGGTCGAGGCCGCCTTCGAAACCCCCACCATCGCCGCCTGGAGCCAGCTGGCCGCGGCCGCCGCGCCGGCGCCGGCAGGCCCTGCGCTCAAGCGCGTTGACCGCAGCCGCTTCCGCGCCGGCGCCGAAGCCTGACCGCTCGCACCCGCCACGCCCGCCCCCGCAAACCACCCCCGCGACTCCAACCCTGTCCGCCTGCCCATGACCATTGCCGACTCCAGCCTTGCCGCCAGCACCTCCGAGCGCGAGCTGTACCGCTTCCCCAGCACCTTCAGCCAGCGCCAGCTCTGGTACGTGCAGGCCACCGCGCCGGACAACACCGCCTACAACATCCCGTTCGCCTTCGGCCTGCGCGGGCCGCTGGACGTGTCGGCACTCGAGCGCGCATTGGCCACCCTAGTCGCCCGCCACGATGCCCTGCGCACCCACTTCGAGGTGCATGCCGAAGCGGTGCGCCAGGTGGTGGACATGCAGCTGCAGGTGCCGCTGGAGCGGATCGACCTGTCCGCGCTGGCGCACGCTGAGCGAGAGGCCGCGCGCGCAGCCGAGGAGCAGCGGCTGGCGCGGCACGTGTTCGACCTGGCGCGGCCGCCGCTGCTAGTGCTGCGCCTGCTGAAGCTGGACGCCGCCGAGCACGTGCTGCTGGTCTGCGTGCACCACATCGTGATGGATCACCTCTCGGTGCTGCAGTTCGGTCGTGAGCTGGAGGGCCTGTACGCCGACTACCGCGCCGGCCGCAGCCCGGCCGAGCCGGCCGAGGGCCTGCACTACCCCGATTACGCGGTCTGGCAGGAAGAGGCCCTGGACGAGGCTGCGATTGCCGCCCGCCTGCCGGTCTGGACCGAGTCCCTGGCCGGCTTTCCGCATCAGCTCGAGCTGCCCACCGACCATCCGCGGCCGCCGTTGCAGAGTTTCGAGGGCGGCGAGGCGCAGGTCGCCTTCGGCGAGGAGGCCAGCCGTGCCCTGCGTGCGTTCGCCCAGCGCGAGCAGCAGACCCTGTTCACCGTGGTGCTGGCCGGGCTGGCCCTGCTGCTGCGCGGCTACACCGGCCAGGACCGGCTGGTGCTGGGCTGCCCCTTTGCCAATCGCGGCGCCGAGGAGCTGGAGCAGGTCATGGGCCTGTTCATGAACCTGCTGCCGGTGGCGGTGGCGGTCGAGCCGGGGCAGGGTTTCGGTGAACTCGTGCGCGGCGTGCGCCGGCAGATGATGCGCGCGCAGGGCGCGCAGGACACGCCCTTCGAGAAGATCGTGCAGGCGCTCGGCGTGCAGCGCGATCCCTCGCGCAACCCGCTGGTGCAGGCCTGGTTCACCTTCCAGGACGCGCCGATGGCGCTGGCGCTGGACGGACTGGAGGTCGACAGCCGGCCGTTGCCCAACGGTGGCGCCAAGCTGGACCTGTCGTTCTGGTTCTGGGACGACGGCGCGCGCATCCGTGGCCTGATCGAGTACGACCGCGCACTGTTCGAGCGCGATACCGTGGAACGCCTCGGTCAGCGCCTGGAGGCCCTGCTGCTGCGCGCGGTGGAATCGCCGCAGGCGCCGGTGTCGGGTCTGAGCCTGGTGGCACCGCAGGAGCAGGCGGCGCTGCGCGCGGCCAGCGAGGCCGGCGCGCCGGCGCAGGACTGGCGCAGCCCCCACGGTCCCTTCTACGCGCGGCTGGCGCAGGGCGACTGGCCGGCGCTGGAAGCCGCCGACGGCGCCTGGAGCGCCGCGCGCCTGGCCGCACGTGCGGATGCCATCGCCGAAGCCCTGCAGGCCGCGGGCGTGCAGCCTGGCGAGGTGGTTGGCGTCTGCCTGCAGCGGCGCGCCGACCTGCTGGCCAGCCTGCTCGGCGTGCTGCGCGCGGGCGCGGCCTACCTGCCGCTGGATCCCGAGCTGCCGGCCGAGCGCATCGCCTACATGCTGGAGGACTCCGGTGCGGGCCTAAGCCTGGTCGATACCGCCAGCGCCGAGCGCGTGCAGGGGCGGAGCCTGGATGTCGCGGACGTACCTGCCGCGGCGAGCCCGGGCTTCGTGCCTGCCGCCGAGAACCCCGCGGCGCTGGCCTACCTGATCTACACCTCGGGCAGCACCGGCCGGCCCAAGGGCGTGCGTCTGCCGTGTGCCGCGGTCGGCAATTTCCTGGCCTCGATGGCCGAACAGCCCGGGCTTGCGGCCGGCCAGCGCCTGCTTGCCCTGACCACCTACGCTTTCGATATCGCCGTGCTGGAGCTGTTCCTGCCGCTGGCGGTGGGCGGCACCGTGGTGCTGGGCGAGCGCAGCCTGCTGGAAGCGCCGGAGGCGCTGGCCTCGGCGCTGTCCGCGCAGCGCATCGACCTGCTGCAGGCCACGCCCTCGACCTGGCGCCTGCTGCGCGCGCACGACTGGCCGGGCCAGCCGAAGCTCAAGGCGCTGGTCGGCGGCGAGGCGCTCAGCCCCGAGCTGGCGGCCTGGCTGCAGCCGCGCGTGGCCTCGCTGTGGAACATGTACGGGCCCACCGAGACCACGGTCTGGTCCAGCCTGCAGGAGATCACCGCAGCCGACACCGCGCTGTGCCCGATCGGCAGGCCGGTCGCCCGCACCGGCCTGCACGTGGTCGACGCCTTCGGCAATCCGCTGCCCTGCGGCCTGCCCGGCGAGCTGTGGATCACCGGCGCCGGCCTGGCCGAGGGCTATCACCGGCGACCCGAGCTTGACGCCGAACGTTTCGTCACGCTTGCCGGCAGCGGCGAGCGCGCCTACCGCAGCGGTGACATCGCGCAGCGCATGGCCGATGGCCGCCTGCGCCACCTCGGCCGCCGCGACCACCAGGTCAAGATCCGCGGCTACCGCATCGAGCTGGGCGAGATCGAAACCGTGCTGTCGGCACTGCCGGGCGTGGCCACGGCCGCGGTGGCGGACTGGCGCCTGGGCGATGCCGACCATCGACTGGTGGCCTGGGTAGTGCCCGCCGAAGGCGCCCGCCTGGAGGCCGCGGCCCTGCGCACGGGCCTGTCCGAGCGCCTGCCTGCCTACATGCTGCCGCAGCACTTCCTGATGCTGGAGGCGCTGCCCCTGCTGCCCAACGGCAAGCTGGACCGCAAGGGCCTGCCCTGGCCCAACCAGCAGGCAACGGAAGCGCCTGAGCCCGCGGCAGCGCGCGAGCTCAGTCGCGAGCAGCAGCAGGTGCTGGCGCTGGCGCGTGAGCTGTTGGCCACCGACGCCGTCCAGATCGAAGACAACTTCTTCGAGGCCGGCGGCCATTCGCTGCTGGCGCTCAGCCTGGCCGCGCGCCTGGAGAAGGCCAGCGGCGTGCGGCTGTCCCTGCTAACCATCGCCCACAGCTCGCTGTCGGCGGTGGCCGAACTGGTCGCCGCGGGCGGTGAGCCCGAGCCCGAGCGCGAGGCCGGCGGCGGCCTGCGCGCGCGCATGGCGCGCTGGCTGCGGGGGCGTTGAGGGCTATCCTCCGAGTGTCTGATCGCTTGTGAGGAGATCCGGATGGAGCCCGTCCTGTCCTGGCTGCGGCAGCTTCGCCTGTGGTTGGAGTACCCGCTGATCCGGCTCGGGGAGGCCGAGATCACGCTGTGGAGCGTCGCGTATCTGCTCATCCTGCTGGTGCTGTTGTTCTGGCTCTCGCGGCGGCTGCAGCGCTGGCTGACCGGCGGACCGGTTCTGAGATCGCGATTGGACGAGAGCGCACGCCACGCCGTCGGCGCGATCGCGCGCTATCTGATGCTGGCGATCGGCCTGCTGGTGATCGTGCAGACCGCGGGTATCGATCTGACCACGCTCAACGTGCTGGCGGGCGCCATCGGCATCGGTGTCGGCTTCGGGCTGCAGAATGTCGTCAGCAATTTCATTTCCGGCCTGATCATCATGTTCGAACGGCCGGTCAAGATCGGCGATCGCATCGTCGTCGGCGACACCGAGGGCAATGTCATCGAGATCGGCGCGCGCAGCACCACTGTTCTGGACAACGACAACATCGCGGTGATCGTCCCAAACTCCAAGTTCATCACGGAAGAGGTGGTGAACTGGAAGTTCAACGATGGCGTGGTGCGTTTCAAGATTCCCCTCAGCGTCGCCTACGGCTCCGATGTGCGACGTGTGGAGAAGGTCTTGCTTGAAGTTGCTGCCGAGGATCCGGACGTGCTCGACCAGCCTGCACCGGCGGTGCGCTTCATGGCGTTCGGAGACGATGGCCTGCAGTTCGAGCTGCGCGCTTGGTCAGGCACGCTGGTCGACCGCAAGGGCAAGCTGATCAGCCAGCTGAACTTCCGCATCTATGAGCGCTTCCAGCAGGAGGGCATCCAGTTCCCGTTCCCGCAGCGCGACCTCCATATTCGCTCCGGCCTGCTGCGCGTGCAGCAGGTGCATGGAGCCGAGGAGAATTGAGTGCGCCCTCGCGCGCCCCGCCTCCCGGCGGTCGCGGTTGTCCGTCCGAGGCGGGTGGTTGGGCGGGCGCTCAGGCGCTGCGCCGCAGCAGGGTGCCGGCCCGATAGCGGCGTCCCAGCCAGACGCCGGCGACGGTAACGACCAGAACCGGCAGCGCCCAGGCCAGCAGGCCGAACTGCGGCGGCAGCGCGCCGCCGCTGGCGCGCACCAGGTTGTTCAGGCCGATCGACAGGAAGGCCACGTGGGTGGCGGCGCCACAGCCCAGCATGGCCGAGAAATGTTCGCGCAACCACCAGGGGCCGGTCTCCAGCCCGCGCCGATACTGGCGCAGCATGCCGCCGCCCAACACCAGGCCGATGGCTGAGAAACCGATCAGCAGGGCATGGCCCATGCGCAGGCCCACCGCGAGCACCAGCAGGCCGCAGGCGATGTTGAACGCACCGACGCCGAGGTAGCGGCGGTCGAGGAAGCGATTCGGATCGCGCTTCAGCCGCACCGAGCGCAGGCCCAGCCACATCGAGCTGGCGGTGATCACCACCAGGTAGGCGAGAAAGGTGCCGATGCCGGGCCGGTCGCGCAGGAAGAAGGCCAGGCTCATCGGTACTGCGGTTACCACGATCGCCAGCATCGCACCGAGGTAGATCCGCCCGCTGAGCACATGCGGGCGGCTGCCCTTGCGCGCCAGCGCCGCGAACCAGAAGCTCAGCAAGGCCAGCACGCCGGCCAGGCCGTGCAGCTGTACGAGCGGGGTGTAGAGGCTGTCCATGGGGGTCTCCTGAGGCTGCGGCATGGCGGCAGCGCGATGGCCGCCGAGGTGCAGCCAGTCTGGGCTGCGCGGTGCGGGCGGGGCAGGGGACTGCGGTCATCTGCTGGGGGTGAGAAAAGTCACCCTCTGCGCGGTGGCGGTTCACGGCGGTCGCAGGCACTGCCATGCTGCGCGGCATGGACCCCACCAGACCTGCGTTGACGGAACCGAGGCCCGCTCGCCGCGGCATGGCGGCCCAGCCGCTGACCATCGCCGCGGTGATCACCTGGGCCGCGGTCGCGCTCAGTGCCGTGCGACTGGAGCGCTTGGCCGAGGGTGTCCTGCGCGACTGGCTCGGCCTGTTCGCGCTGCTGGGCATGTTGCTGCTGTTCCTGCTGCGCTCGGCGCGCGAGCCGGAGAATGACTGCCGAGGCTGGGCCTGGAACAGCCTGGCCCAGGGCGCATTGGTGGTGGCGGCCGAGGCACTCCTGCGTAGCGGTGGCGTCACCGTGCTGCTGATCATCGTCTCCGCCCAGCTGGTGCTGCTGATGCCGGTGCGCTGGGCGCTGCTGGCCCTGCTGGTGTTCAACGCCGCGATCTGCATCCGCTGGAGCCAGAACCTGCCGCCGCTCCAGGTTCTGCTGAACCTCGTGCCCCTACTGGGCTTCCAGGCCTTCGCGGGCTTGACCGGCCACTACGCCGGCAGCAGCGAGCGCGCTCGCGAGCACCTGGCCCAGGTCAACGCCGAGCTCCTGGCCACCCAGCGCCTGCTGGAGGAGAGCGCGCGCAGCGGCGAGCGCTTGAAGCTCTCGCGCGAGCTGCACGATGTGGCCGGCCACAAGCTCACCGCGCTCAAGCTGCAGCTGGCCCGGCTCAATCGCGATCCTGCGGCCGCCACGCAGCCTGCGGTGGGTGAATCGCTGCAGCTGGTGGACGAGCTGCTGGGCGACATCCGCGGCGTGGTCGGCGCCCTGCGTGCCCATGATGGGCTGGAGCTGGAGCAGGCCCTGCATGCGCTGGCGCGGCCCTTGCCCGGCACCCGCATCGAGGTGCGCATCGAGCCCGGCCTGCGGGTGCCGTCGGTGGCCGCCGCCGAGGCCCTGCTGCGCTGCGCGCAGGAAGCCATCACCAATGCCCTGCGCCACGGGCGTGCAGCGCGGATCGAGCTTGTGCTGCGCCGCGAGCGGGCCGGCCTGCTGCTGCAGGTGGACAACGACGGCGAGACCCCGCGCCGGATCGAGGAGGGCAATGGCCTGGCCGGCATGCGCGAGCGACTTGCCGCACTCGGCGGCCAGCTCCAGATCGAGACGCTCGAACCGCGTGGCCTGCGCCTGCAGGTGCGCCTGCCCGGGGTGCAGGCATGAGCCTGGCTGGCTCGTCGAAGCTGGCGCCGCGCCGCGTGCGGCTGGCGCTCTGCGACGACCAGGCCCTGGTGCTGCGCGGGCTCTCTTCGCTGCTGGCGGATCTGGGCTTCGAGATCGCGCTGGAGGCGCCCGACGCCGAGCGCCTGCTGGCCGCGCTGCCGCAGCGGCCGGTGGACGTGGTGGTCAGCGACATCCGCATGCCGGGCATCGGCGGCATCGGCCTGATCCAGCAGCTGCGCGCGCGCGGCGATGCCACCCCGGTGCTGCTGCTCACCACCTTCGACGACAGCGAGCTGCTGCTGCAGGCGGTGGAGGCCGGCGCCCAGGGCTTCCTGCTGAAGGACGCCTCGCCGGACGACCTGCGCGCGGCACTTGATCGACTTGCCGCGGGCGAGACCCTGCTGCAGCCGGTCAGCCTGGGGCCGGTGCGGGCCGGCTGGTCGACGCCGGACTCGACCGGCGAGGGCCCGCGCCTGACCGAGCGCGAGCAGAGCATCCTGCGGCTGGTGGCCGGCGGCTACAGCAACAAGGAGATCGCCCGCGTGCTGCATCTGTCCGAGGGCACGGTCAAGAACTACATGACCGACATCCTGCTCAAGCTCGACTGCCGCGACCGCACCCATGCGGTGCTGAAGGCGATTGGACGGCGGCTGCTGTAGCGCATCGCCCGCCGGAGTCGCAGTGACGGCGGACGGGCTGCCGCAGCGGAATGCCGCCGGCTTCAGGCTAGACTTGGCCGCTGCGGCAGCCCGCCGCACCCCTTACCTTGCGAGGCTCCATGGACGCGCAGCAGGTCGACCGTTTCGTGGGCGAGCTCTGGGACGACGAGATCGTCGGTCAGCTCGTCGAGTACATCCGCATCCCCAACAAGTCGCCGATGTTCGACGCCGACTGGGCCAAGCACGGCTACATGGACGACGCGGTGGCGCTGATGGAGCGCTGGGCGCGCGCGCAGCCGGTGCGCGGCATGCAAGTGGAGGTGGTGCGCCTGCCTGGGCGCACGCCGCTGATCCTGATCGAGATCGAAGGCACCGATCCGGCCGACGCCGACACCGTGCTGCTGTACGGCCACCTCGACAAGCAGCCGGAGATGAGCGGCTGGGCGGATGACCTCGGCCCGTGGAAGCCGGTGATCAAGGGCGATCGCCTGTACGGCCGCGGCGGCGCCGACGACGGCTACGCCCTGTACGGTTCGCTGGCGGCGGTGATGGCGCTGCAGGCGCAGGGCCGCCCGCACTGCCGCTGCGTGGTGCTGATCGAGGCCTGCGAGGAGAGCGGCAGCTACGACCTGCCGCACTACGTGGACCATCTGGCCGCACGCATCGGCAAGCCCTCGCTGGTGGTCTGCCTGGATTCCGGCTGCGGCAACTACGAGCAGCTCTGGTGCACCACCTCGCTGCGCGGCCTGGCCGGCGGCAACCTCAAGGTCAGCGTGCTGGAGGAGGGCGTGCACTCGGGGGATGCCTCGGGCGTGGTGCCGTCCAGCTTCCGCGTGCTGCGCCAGCTGCTGTCGCGCCTGGAGGACGAGGCCAGCGGCCGCATCCTGCCGGCGGGCCTGCACGTGGAGATTCCGGCCGAGCGCATCGAGCAGGCGCGCCAGGCCAGCGCCGTGCTGGGCCGCGAGGTCTGGGGCAAGTTCCCCTTCCTGCCCGGCATGGTGCCGATGCATGCCGAGCTGCACGAACTCGTGTTGAACCGCACCTGGCGGCCGGCGCTGTCGGTGACCGGCGTCGACGGCATCCCGCCGCTGTCCAATGCGGGCAACGTGCTGCGCCCGCATACGGCGGTCAAGCTCTCGCTGCGTCTGCCGCCCACCCTGGACGGCGAGCACGCAGGCCAAGTGCTCAAGCGCCTGCTGCTGGACAACCCGCCCTACGGCGCCCGCGTCGAGTTCGAGTTGGAGAAGAGCAGCACCGGCTGGAACGCGCCCAGCCAGTCTCCCTGGCTGAACGAGGCGATCGGCCAGGCCTCGCTGGCCGCCTTCGGCAAGCCGGCGGTGTACATGGGTGAGGGCGGCACCATTCCGTTCATGGGCATGCTCGGCGAGAAGTTCCCCGGCGCGCAGTTCATGATCACCGGCGTGCTCGGGCCGCAGTCGAACGCGCATGGGCCGAACGAATTCCTGCACATCCCCACCGGCAAACGCGTCACCGCCGCTGTGGCCCATGTGCTGGCGGCCCATCATGCCGCCAGCCAGCGCGGTGAGACCAGCGGCGTCGGCGTGGCCGCCGGCCATGCCCACTTCGGCGACCACGGCTGCTGCTGAAGCTTCCTTCACCCTCTCCGAGGAGAGACCGCATGACGATTCTCTGGACACTGCTGATCGGATTTCTGGTGGGCCTGGTGGCCCGTTTCCTCAAGCCCGGCCGGCAGAAGATGGGCATCATCCTGACCACGGTGCTCGGCATCGTCGGTGCCTTCGTCGGCACCTTCATCGGCCAGACGCTCGGGCTCTACCAGTCAGGCCAGGCCGCCGGCTTCATCATGTCGGTCATCGGCGCCATCATCGTTCTTACCGTGTACAGCCTTGCGAGCAAACGCACATGAACCGACTGCTGATCTCCGCCACCGCCCTGCTGCTTCTGTCGGCCTGCGGCAGCCGCGAGGATGCCCCCGCTGCCGACGTGCAGGCCCCGGCCGTCGCCACCGAGGAAACCGCCATGGCCACGACCGAGCCCGCCGACGTGCCGCCCGCCCTGCTTGCCGTCGGCGAGTCCTGGACCCTGGTGGGCAGCGGCCTGCCCGAGCTGGTGCCGGTGCTGGCCGAAGGCCGGATCTTCATCGAGGTGCAGGAGACCCGCGTGGTCGGCTATGCCGGCTGCAACCGCTTCAGCGCAGGGCTGCAGCAGCCGGAGCCCGGCCTGATCACGATCGAGGTGCCGATGGCGACCAAGCGCGCCTGCCTCAGCGAGGAGGCCAATGCCGCCGAGCAGGCCCTGCTGTTCGCACTGCCGCAGCTCAGCAGCCAGCGCATGGTGGAGGGCCGCCTGCGCCTGCAGAGCGCAGACGGTCTGTGGCTGGAGTTCGCCGCCGGTCGCCCCGAGTCGGCGGACCTGGAAGGTTGATCGCGGGATGGCGCGCAGGATCCAGCAGCGGCGTTCGCGCATCCACGGCAACGGCGTATTCGCCGTCGCCGACATTCCGGCCGGCACCCGGCTGGTGGAATACCGCGGCCTGCGGCGTCGCCACGAAGAGGCCGATGCCCTTTACGGCGACGACCTCGAAACCGGCCATACCTTCCTGTTCACCCTCAACGACGACTACCTGATCGACGCCAATCTGCGCGGCAACGTGGCCCGATGGATCAACCACAGCTGCGCGCCCAACTGCCAGGCGGTGCTTGAGGAAGCCAAGGGCACCGACCGCAGCGCCGATCGGGTGTTCATCGAGGCGCTGCGCGACATCGCCGCCGGCGAGGAGCTCACCTACAACTACGGCATCCGCCTGGCGGTGCCGCACACCGCGCGCCTCAAGCGCCAATGGGCCTGCCGCTGCGGCGCAACCGAGTGCACCGGCACCATGCTGCAGCCAAAGCGCTGACTCTCGGCTCCGGCCGCGCCCCTGCCATCGGCGACGGCCCTAGCTTCCGCAGTTGGACGCGCCCGAGAGTGCGTCTGGCCGGTTGGCTGGCAAGGCGTGAGGGCGAAGGCCGGCTGCTTGCGCCGCATGCG
>JARWLF010000176.1:0-25751 GCA_029853055.1 Scenedesmus sp. KT-U | reverse complement strand
GCGAATCCTGCGGTCATTTGGTCCACCAAACTCCCTTGGATTCACGTACCGCGCTTTGCCACGAACGCCCAGCGACGCCCTCGCGACGGCGTCTGGGTTCTCACACGCTCTCAGATTTGCTCGAGCATCTTAGCCAGACTAAGCTAAGGAAATCTCGCCGTTTGGATCAGGAGCCCAAGCAATGAAGTCCATCAACATGCTGGAGGCCAAGTCCTCGCTCTCGCGCCTGGTCGAGGCCGTCGAACTGGGCGAAGAGGCGGAGATCATCATTGCCCGTAACGGCCGCCCTGCCGCCCGGCTGGTGCCGATTGACCGTGCCTCGACCGCCAAGCGCATCGGTGTCGCCAAGGGCCTGTTCGAGGTGCCGGACGACATCGATGCCCACAACGCGGAGGTTGCGCGTCTGTTTCTGGGGGCGGACGCGTGAACCTGCTGCTGGATACCCATGTGGCCCTCTGGGCGATCACTGACAGCCCACGCCTTTCGGACAGGGCGCGGGAGCTGATCGGGTCGGACAAGGCCACCATCTGGGTGAGCGCAGCCAGCGTCTGGGAAATCGCGATCAAGCACAGCCTGCAGCGGGGCGACATGCCGGTCTCCGGCGCACAGGCCATGGGCCATTTCCGCGCAGCCGGCTATCGGCTGCTGCCGATCGAGCCCGAGCATGCGGCCGCCATCGAGACGCTACCTACACATCACGGCGACCCGTTCGACCGCGTCCTGATCGCGCAGGCACTGCACGAGCCGATGCGGCTGTTGACTCACGACCGCCTGGTGGCCAGCTACAGCGACACGATCGTTCTCGTATAAGCCACCGGCAGCACCGACCACAGGACAAAGGCCGCCCGAAGGCGGCCTTTGCGTGCAGGTGCGATGCGAGCTGCGCTTACTTGTTCATCAGGTCGAACAGGGCCTTGCCGAGGTCGGCCGGGCTGCGCACGGTGGTTACACCGGCCGCTTCCAGCGCGGCGAACTTGCCGGCCGCGGTGCCCTTGCCGCCCGATGCGATGGCGCCGGCGTGGCCCATGCGCTTGCCGGCCGGGGCCGAGGCGCCGGCGATGAAGCCGACCACGGGCTTGGTGACGTAGCTCTTGATGAACTCGGCGGCTTCTTCCTCGGCGCTGCCGCCGATCTCGCCGACCATGATGATGCCCTCGGTCTGCGGATCGTCCTGGAACAGCTTGAGCGCGTCGATGAAGTTGGTGCCGTTGATCGGGTCGCCGCCGATGCCGATGCAGGTCGACTGGCCGAGGCCGACGTCGGTGGTCTGCTTGACGGCTTCATAGGTCAGGGTGCCGGAGCGGCTGACGATGCCGACCTTGCCGGGCTTGTGGATGTGGCCGGGCATGATGCCGATCTTGCACTCGCCGGGAGTGATCACGCCGGGGCAGTTCGGGCCGATCAACACGACATCGTCGTAGCCGTTCAGCACGTTCTTGACCCGCAGCATGTCCAGCACCGGGATGCCCTCGGTGATGCAGACGATGACGCGGATGCCGGCATCGGCGGCTTCGAGGATGGCGTCAGCCGCGAACGGCGGCGGCACGTAGATGACGGACGCATCGGCGCCGGTGGCGTCGACGGCTTCCTGCACGGTGTTGAACACCGGCAGGCCGAGGTGCTCGCTGCCGCCCTTGCCGGGGGTGACCCCGCCGACGACCTTGGTGCCGTAGTCCAGCATCTGCTGGGCGTGGAAGGTGCCCTGCTGGCCGGTGAAGCCCTGCACGATCACCTTGGTGTTGGAGTTGACCAGAACGCTCATGGGTCTTGGATCCTTGGGTGGGTTCCGGCCCGCCGCGCGCTGCTTCAGCGCCGCGGCAGGCCTGCGCGATTACTTGCGGATGGCGGCGACGGCCTTGCGGGCGCCGTCGTTGAGGTCGTCGGCCGGAGTGATGGCGAGCCCGCTGTTGCGCAGCAGCTCCTTGCCCTTCTCCACGTTGGTGCCCTCAAGACGCACGATCACCGGCACCTTGACGTCGACCTCCTTGACCGCGCCGATGATGCCCTCGGCGATCATGTCGCAGCGGACGATGCCGCCGAAGATGTTGACCAGGATGGCCTCCACCTTGGGCGAGGACAGGATCAGCTTGAAGGCCTCGGTGACGCGCTCCTTGGTGGCGCCGCCGCCGACGTCGAGGAAGTTGGCCGGCTCGCCGCCCGCCAGCTTGATCACGTCCATGGTGGCCATGGCCAGGCCTGCGCCGTTGACCATGCAGGCGATGTTGCCGTCCATGGTCACGTAGTTCAGGTCGTGCTGGCTGGCCAGCACTTCGGTTTCGTCTTCCTGGCGGATGTCGCGCATCGCCACCAACTTGGGCTGGCGGAAGCTGGCGTTGTCGTCGGAGTTGACCTTGCCGTCGAGTGCAACCAGGTCGCCCTTGGTGTCGATGGCCAGCGGGTTGAGCTCCACCAGCGACAGGTCGCGCTCGTTGAACAGGCGGTACAGGCCCAGCATCAGCTTGGTCAGCTGGCCGACCTGCTTGGCGTTGAGGCCCAGCGCGAAGCCGAGCTTGCGGCAGTGGTAGGGCTGCACGCCTTCGACGAAGTTGACGATCAGGGTCTGGATCGCCTCCGGGGTTTCCTCGGCGACCTTCTCGATCTCCACGCCGCCCTCGGAGCTGGCGATGAAGGTGATGGCCTTGGCGCCGCGGTCCACCAGCACGGAGAGGTAAAGCTCCTTGGCGATGTCGGTGGCTTCGGTGATGAGCACGGTGTCCACCGGCAGGGCGACGCCGCCCGACTGGTAGGTTTCCATGCGCGTGCCGAGCATCTTCTTGGCGGCTTCGCGGACGTCGTCGTAGGTCTTGACCAGCTTGACGCCGCCGGCCTTGCCGCGGCCGCCGGCATGGATCTGCGCCTTCACCACCCAGTGGTCGCCACCCAGCTTCTTGGCGGCATCGACGGCTTCTTCGGGGGTGCGGGCGATCTGCCCGGCGGGGACGACGATGCCAAATTCGGCAAACAGCTCTTTGGCCTGATACTCGTGGAAGTTCATGCTGCACCTGGCTTCGGGGGAGGGCCCGGCGCGCAGGATCCGGCGCCGGAAGGGGCAACGCGCCGTGGCTGCAACCGGCGCATGTCAACGCGCCATTGTCGCCGTTCAGGCTGCAGTTGCCAAGCAAACCATGGTCGGAGGCTTTCCCACGCCCCGCCAGGCCGACTCGCCGGCCCAGCTGCCACGGCCGGAAACGGCCGGGGAAACGAAGACGCCCGGCACGGGGCCGGGCGTCGGGTAGCGCGGGTGTCGATTGGCTCAGAAGCTGAAGCGCGGGCCGAAGAAATACTCGCGGAAGTCGTCAGTCGCCTTGAGGTCCAGCACCAGGCCGAAGCTGCGGGTGAAGTTGTACTGCGCGCCGATCCGGCCGTAGAAGTCCCCGCTGCCTTCGCTGGGACGCTCGTAGCCGGCGAACACGTAGCCTTCGAAGCTTGGCGCCAGCTGGCTGCGCACGCCGACTTCACCGGTCCAGCTGTTCTCGCTGAAGCTGATGCCGAACGACGATGCGCTCGCCTCGTAGCGGTTGTAGGACAGCCGGGACACGAGGTCGGTGCTGCCGCCGAGCGAGTGGTTGTAGCCCACACCCACGGTAAGCACATCCAGGTCGGCAAGACCGCTCCCGAGGCTCTGGAATCCGCCGAACGCATGGAAGCTGCGGCCCAGCGCCATGGAGCCGTTGACCGCCCAGCCATCGGTGTTGGATCCGGGGGCCAGACGGCTGTAGCCGCCTTCGACATAGTTGTAGGACAGCTCGCTCGCGCTGGCGGCGAATGGCAGGGCAGCCAGCAGGGCCAGCGAAATCAGGGAACGCTTCATGGATTCACTCCTTGGGGAAATCGATCGCCGCAGGTCCACACGGCGGCGCGGAGTCTCGACGAGGTGCATTGAGCGAAACCTGAACGAAGCGGATCCAGCCGCGCCCGAGCGGTCCACGCAGTTCCATCCGGGCGTTGTTGCAACCTTGCGAGCCAGGCGCCGGTCCGGACGTCCTCGTGCAGGATCAAACACTTGCGCGTTCGATTCGCGGGCTCGCCCGGCGAGGCGGCTGGCAACACCGGGTGCTTACCAAGCCCTGCCCAGGGCACCTGTGGGCTGGAATCACGGCGCCATGCAGCACGACGCCCGGCACGAGGCCGGGCGTCGGGTGTTGCGGGTGTTGCGCGATCGGGCCGGTCAGAACGTGAAACGCGGGCCGATGAAGTACTCGCGCGAGCCGTCGGCGATCTTGGCATCCGCCACCAGGCCGAAGCTGCGGGTGAAGCTGTATTGCGCGCCGAGGCGGCCGTAGAAGTCGCCGCCGCCGCTCGTGGGCCGCTCGTAGCCGGCGAACACATAGCCCTCGAAGCTCGGCGCCAGCTGACTGCGCACGCCCACTTCGCCGGCCCAGGTGTTGACGTTCAGGCCGAAGCTGCTGCCCGACACGTTGGCGTCATAGCGGTTGTAGGACAGACGCGCCACCAGATCGGTGCCGCGGTTCAGCTCGTGGTTGTAGCCGAAACCGAGGGTGGTGCGGTCCACGTCCACCGGCAGGCCGCTGACGTCGACGCTTTGGAAGCCGCCGAACAGGTGGAAGCTGGAGCCCAGCGCGGCGGAGCCGTTGACGGCCCAGCCATCGACCTTGTCACCAAGGCCGCTGATGCGGCTGTAGCCGCCTTCCACGTAGCTGTAGGACAGCTCGCTCGCACTGGCGGCGAACGGCAGGGCGGCCAGCAGGCCGAGGGCGATCAGGGAACGCTTCATGGGGAGTACCTCCGTGTGGTTGTGTGCGCCACCCTTCTGGGCGACGCGGCGGAGTCTCCAGCCCCCCGATTTACGCTCGCCTGAACATGCGGGGCATCGTCGTCGTCTTGATTACGCGCGGTTCAGCAGGTCGGGCTGGGCGGGTCTGCTGCGTATCGGAACCAATGCGCGGCGCACTCGACCGCATACGGCGCACCACGCGGTGGGGCATCGAGCGGCCGTGGCCATGCCCGGATGCGCCGGAGCGCCCAAGGCTAGCCCCGCGCACATGGGGCAGCGCCGGACGCTGTTGACCTACACTCGCCGACGATGAGCCATCCCGACTTCGCCGAGCGCCTGCACCACCACGCCAGCCTGCTGCTGGACCGCAGCCAACCCCCCGGCGCACTCAGGGACGGCTGCATCGCGCTGTTCGAGGACTGCTCCGCGCGCGTGGGCGAGCTTGCTTCGCAGGGCACCGAACTCGACTGCGGCACGGCGATCTCGACGCTGGAGGCAGCGCGCTGCGTGCTCGACTTCCAGCGGACCACGGTGTTGCTTCGGGCCGTCGATGACGCCCTGCGGAGCAGGCTCGAACGACTCGACGGCATCGAGGTGCTGTACGCCGGCTGCGGCCCCTTCGCGCCCCTGTTGCTGCCGCTGCTTGCGCGCTATCCAGCCTCGCGCCTGCGCGCCACCCTGCTTGACGTGCATGCCCCGGCGCTCGCCGGCGCACAGAGGCTGTGCGCCGACGCCGGCGTGGCCGACCGCCTGCGGCCCGGCCTGTGTGCCGACGCCGCGCGCGTCCGCCTGCCGCGGCACGCGCCCCCGCAGGTGCTGATCCTGGAAGTGATGCAGCGCGCGCTGGAGAAGGAGCCGCAGCTGGCGGTGCTGGCCAACCTCGTGCCGCAGTGCGCGCCGGCGCTCACCAGCGTGCCGCACCGTATCCGGGTGAGCGCCGAGCTGGCGGACCTCGGGCGGGAGTTCGATGCCTCCGGCGCGCGTCGCCGCCTGCCTCTTGGCGAGCTGATGGAGCTCTCCTGCGACAGCCTGCCGGGCCTGGTCTCGAGGGCCGCATCCGGGCGCATTCCGTGTCCGGCCATCCACGTCCCAGCCGACGCGCCTGCGGGCCTCAGCCTGATGCTGCGCACGCAGATCGAAGCAGGTCCAGGCCACGTGCTCGGCGACTACGACTCCGGCCTCACCTACCCACTGCTGCTGGGTGCGCTGGGTGATATCACCCCCGGAGAACGCTTCGACTGCGACTACCGCCTGGGCGCCCGACTTGGCTTCGAGCTGCGGCGTGCGCATGGCGTCGGCCCGGGCACCTGCGCCCGGGCCGACAGTAAAAAGGGCGAAGTCGGCCTGTAAGCCGGGTTCTGTCGAGGACCGTCATTCCTCTAGGCCCTGCGTCACCGCAGGGCTCAAGCAACCTACCCGAAGGCAACGCGGGCCGCGCCATAGCCTTCCTATTTGGTCTTGCTCCGGATGGGGTTTGCCGTGCCGTCCCTGTTGCCAGGTCCGCGGTGCGCTCTTACCGCACCGTTTCACCCTTACCACGCGCATCCGAAGATGCCGTTCGGCGGTCTGTTCTCTGTTGCACTTTCCGTCGGCTCGCGCCGCCCAGGCGTTACCTGGCATCCCGCCCTGTGGAGCCCGGACTTTCCTCGAAGGTGGCGACACCCTCGCGACGATCCGGCCAACTTCGCGGCGTGCAGTGTACGCGCTGGCGGGCGGCCGCCCCTGAACGGCGCGGAATTGCGGGGCCCGGTCACGGCAGGGCGCTGGACGCAGCGAAGAAACTGTGACGCACTGTGTCCTGCCGAGGCGCCGGTTTGCGCATCAAGCCGAGCCCATCCCAAGCGCATCGAGGAGACCCGCGCATGCACACCGCCACCGAATCCACCCCGCCGGCTGCAAGGAGCTCGCGCCGCGCCCGGGCCAGCGCCTGGATGCTGACGGCAGCCGCCGCGCTGGTTCCCGGCCTGCTGCCGCAGCACGCCGCCGCCCAGGGCCTGCCAACCCAGACCTGGCCGGCCGGCACCCAGCTGTCGATGTGGAACCACGGCGGCCGCATCACCACCTTCCACCGAGGCTACCTCTACCTCGGCGGCACCGAGGGCCAGGGCACCTGGACCTACAACATCGCCAATCCACAGTCGCCGCAGCTGGTGCGCACGGTGGCGACCGGCGTCAACGGCCACGCCTGGGCCAAGGTGGGCGATGTCTGGTGGCGCCAGTACTGGATCCCAGAGCTGGGCGACAGCACGCCGCGGCCCTTCCAGAACCTGTCCAACATGCTGGCGCCAACCCAGCAGGCCGCGAACGTGGGCAGCTTTCCGTCCGGCAATCCGCCGCTGGGCTGGCCGGGCAACTGGGTCGACACCTACCCCTACCACTTCGGCGACAACATCGTCGACGCCCGCGTCGGCTGGTGGCCGCACGTCTCCAGCGTCAACGTGCGCCAGCTGGCCAGCATGACCAACGGCCCCAACCAGTGGCGGCTGGGCAACCTGCTGTTCCTCACCCCCTCCGACAGCCAGGACGGCGTGGCCGTGTTCGACATCAGCAACCCGGCGGCGCCAGTGCTGCTGGATCGGCTGACCGGCAACTACCGGCAGTACACCAACGCCTGGCAGGTCTGGCGGCACTACCTGCTGCTGATGTTCGGCGACAACACCAACGGCCCCCAGGGCAATGCCAACACCCTGGTCATCGACTTCAGCGATCCCACCGACCTGCGGCTGGCCTTCACCATCCCCTACGACGACCTGCCCGGCCGCTACGTGCACTTCCAGGACCAGTACGCCTTTGCCGGCCGTTTCGGGCGCGGCACCAAGTACAACCTGGAAACCCGCCAGGTAGCTCAGGTGTTCACGCCCACGCCCTGCTGCGCCGGCGACTTCCAGTGGATCCCGCTGGGCCACCTGTTGCTGGCCTCGTCCTCGGAAACCGACGGCTCGCGCTCCTATCTGTTCTCGCACCAGCCGACCCTGGACACCACCCGGCCGACGGTGGGCTACCACCTGCCGCGGCCGAACGCCCTGCAGCAGTCGCGCCACACCGTGGTGGGCCTGGTCATCAACGAGACCCTGGACTCGCCGACGGTGAACTCGCAGACGATCCAGCTGCGCCCGGTCGGCGGCGCACCGATCCCGACCACGGTCATCCACACCAGCTACAACGTGGTCAACATCGTCCCGGACACCCTGCTGGAGCCCAACACCACCTACGAGGTGCGGCTGGTGCAGGACGGCGTGCGCGATGTCGCCGGCAACGGCATGGCCGCCTACAGCTTCCTGTTTTCCACCGGCACCACCCTGGCTGCGCCGGCAGCGGTGTTCGCCAACGGTTTCGAACCCTGATGCAGCTGCTGCGCGCCCTGTGCTGGCTGCTGCTGGCGGGCCTGGCCGCGCCGCTGTCGGCCCAGGTGCAGGTGGATCTGGTGCAGTCGGCTCCCGCGAGCCCGGTGCCGCGCGGGCAGGCCGTGCAGTTCAGCGTGCAGGCCTCGTCCGCGGGCGGCGGGGCCCTCGAATACCGCTGGGATTTCGGCGACGGCACGCCGCGCACGCCCTGGCTGGCCGAGCCCACCGCCAGCCACGCCTACAGCGTGGCCGGCGCCTACACGGTGCTGGTGCAGGTGCGCCATCCCACGCACGGGCTGGCCAGCGCCACCCTGCCGATGGTGGTGCGGCTGGCGCCGTCCGCGGCGGCGCGGGTCTCCAGCACGATCCTGCTGCATGCGGCGCGGCGCGAGGTCTGGGTGGTCAACCCGGACCACGGCACCGTCGGCGTGCTGGGCGCAGACAGCCTGCAGCTGCTGGATGAAGTGCTGGTGCTGGAAGAGCCCTCGGCGCTGGCGCTGGATGCCGGCGGCCGGGTCTGGGTGGCGCTGGCCGGCGCCGATGCGCTGCTGCGGATCGACCCCGCCACCCGCCAGATCGATGCCCAGGTGGAGTTGGGCTACGGCGCGCGCCCGGTGGCCCTGGTCTTCGACGCCGCCGGCTGGGGCTATGTGGCCGAAGCCGGCCCCGGCCGGGTCCGGCGCTTCTCAGGCGGCAGCGGCCAGATCGACGGCGAAGTCGCGATCACGCCCGGCATCGAGGCCATGGCGCTCAGCCCCGACGGCGGCATGCTGTTCGTCAGCCAGCTGGTCAGCCAGGGCGACAGCGGCGCGGTCTGGCGGGTGGACCTGCCGCTGGCGAGCGCCACGCCTGAGCGTATCGCCCTGCCGCTCGACACCACTTCGCCGGACTCCGGCACCGCCGCCCGCGGCCTGCCGAACTACGTGGCGGCGCTGGCGCTCAGCGAGGACGCCTCGGCGCTGTGGTACGGCGGCAAGAAGGACAACATCGTCCGCGGCCTGTTCCGCGAGGGCCAGCCGCTGACCTTCGAGAGCAGCCTGCGCTCGCTGCTGGGGCGGATCGACGCGGCCGGAGGCGCCGAGCTGCCGGCGCAGCGCCTCGACCTGGATGACGCCGGTCGCGTCTCCGGCCTGCTGCTGGCGCCCGGCTCCAGCCACCTGTTCGCCACCCAGGAAACCAACAACCGGGTACTGGTGATCGACCCCTGGAACCGCCGCGTGCTGACGCGCATGGACACCGGCCGCGCGCCGCGCGGGCTGGCCTATGACCCGCTCAACCGCCGCCTGTTCGTGCAGGCCTTCCTGTCGCGCAGCGTGGACGTGTTCGCGGTAGGCGACCAGCTCGACAGCGGCACCGGCGAGCCCGAGCCGCTGGGCTCGGTGCCCAGCGCCGTCGGCGAGCCGCTGTCGCCGCAGGTGCTGGCCGGCAAGCGCGTGTTCTACAACGCGATGGACACGCGCATGGCGCAGGACGGCTATTTCTCCTGCGCCGCCTGCCACCTCGACGGCCGCGGCGACGGCCAGGTCTGGGACTTCACCCAGCTCGGCGAAGGCCTGCGCAACACCACCAGCCTGCTCGGCAGCGCCGGCATGGGCCGCGGGCGGGTGCACTGGACCGGCAATTTCGACGAGATCCAGGATTTCGAGGTGCCGATCCGCAACCTGTTCGGCGGCCTCGGCTTCATGGACGATGCCGACTACTTCGCCGACGGCCGCGACCATCCACTGGGCCCGCCCAAGGCCGGCTTCTCCGCCGATCTCGATGCGCTCGCGGCCTTCGTGGCCAGCCTCGACCGCGACGACCGCTCGCCGCATCGCGCGCCCGACGGCTCGCTGACTGCGCAGGGTGCGGCCGGTCGCGCGCTGTTCGAGCAGCTGGCCTGCCACCGCTGCCACGCCGGCGAGGCCTACACCGACAGCCCGGCCGGCTATCGCCACGACGTCGGCACCCTGGCTGCAGGCAGCGGCCAGCGTCTGGGCCAGCCCCTGCTGGCGCTGGACACGCCCAGCCTGCGCGGCCTGTTCAACTCCGCGCCCTACCTGCACGACGGTTCGGCGGCCGACCTGTTCGAGGTGATCGGTGGGCGCAACGCGCAGCAGGCCCACGGCCAGACCGCGGCGCTGAGCCCGCAGCAGCGCGAGCAGCTGGTGGCCTTCCTGCTGCAGATCGACGCCTCGGAGCCCGGCTTCGGCCCGCCGCCCGCGCTGGCGCTCAGCTCGCCAGCGGTGGGCGCGGTGATCGATGCCGGCAGCCCGGTGCAGCTTGCGATCAGCACTGATCTGCCGCAGGTGGTGCGGGTCGACTACCGCGTCGACGGCGTGATCGTGGCCAGCGCCACCGCGGCGCCGTGGTCGGCGAGCTGGATCGCGGCCGGCAGCGGGCCGGTGCGCCTGCACGCCGACGTGCTGCACGACGGCGGCCAGTTCCAGACCCTGTCGCCGGCGCTGCGCTTGCACCTGCGCGGGCAGGGCCCGCTGTTCGCGGACGGCTTCGAGGCGCCGCCGCCCTGAGCCCGCCGCCCTACTCCGCCGACACCGCCGCGTACAGCGCCTTGCGCGGCGCGCCGGAGAGTTCGGCCGCGAGCTTGGCGGCCTTGGAGGCCGGCAGGTGTTCGCGCAGGGCCGCAAACAGGCGCTGGCCCTCGCGCAGGGCGGCATCGGCGTCGGCCGACGCGCCCTCGATGATCAGCACGAACTCGCCGCGCTGCTGGTTGGGGTCGGCCTGCAGCGCGGCCACCAGCTGCGGCAGGCTGCCGTCCAGCACAGTCTCGAACAGCTTGGTCAGCTCGCGCGCGATCACCGCGCGGCGGCCCTCGCCGAACACCGCGGCGACGTCTTCCAGGCAGTCGAGGATGCGGTGGCTGGACTCGTAGAACACCAGCGTCCGCGGCTCGCCCAGCAGGCCCTGCAGGCGCTCGCGCCGGGCGCCCTGCTTGGCCGGCAGGAATCCCTCGAAGGCGAAGCGGTCGGACGGCAGGCCGGCCACCGACAGCGCGGCGATCGCCGCACACGGACCCGGCACCGGGCTGACCTTGAGCCCGGCCGCGCGCGCCGCCTGCACCAGCCGGAAGCCCGGGTCGCTGATCAAGGGGGTGCCGGCGTCCGAAACCAGGGCCACCGACTCGCCGGCGCGCAAACGGGCCAGCACCGCCTCCACCTGCGCGGATTCGTTGTGCTCGTGCAGGGCCAGCATCGGTCGCTTCAGGCCCTTGGCGGACAGCAGCTGCTGGGTGTGGCGGGTGTCCTCGGCGCAGATCAGGTCGGCCTCGGCCAGGCACTGCAGCGCACGCGGCGAGAGGTCGTCGAGGTTGCCGATGGGGGTGGCGACTACGTGGAGAATGGCGACACCTGCACGGGCGACGGGGCCGGCGATGCTCCCACCCGCCCCGCGACGCTGCAAGCGCGCTGGGACCCGCGCAGCCCCCGCCCGGCTACACTGCGCCGTCCCGGCCTGCGCCTGCTGCAGGCCCCCGCCCCAGGTAAGCCCATGATCCGCGCTCGCTTTCTCGCCCTTGCCCTGCTGACCTCGCTGACTCTGGTTGGCTGTGACAGCACCCCGACCCGACCCGGCGGCGGTGAAGCGCTGGCGGCCGAGCGACTGTACGCCGAGGGTGACTTCCCTGCCGCCGCACAGGCCTTTCTCGATGCGGCGGCGCGCTCGCGCAGCCAGCGCGATGTCCTGACCCTGCGCGCGGCCGAGGCCTGGCGCGAGGACGGCCGCATCGAGCGCGCAGCCCCGCTGCTGGGCCCCATCGACAGCCGCCGCCTGGGCCCGGACGAGGCCCTGCGCCTCGATCTGCTGCGCGCCGAACTGGCGCTGGTGGAGAACCGCCCCGCCGATGCGCTGGCCCTGCTGGCGCGGCCAGCGGACCGGGTACCGCCGGCGCAGCGCGACCGCCTGCTGTTCCTGCGCGCGCAGGCCCAGGCTGGCGTGGACCGGCCCTTCGAGGCCGCGCGCGACCGCGCCGCTCTGGCGGCTCTGCTGACCGCCGCCGAACAGGCCGAGAACGAGGCCGCGATCCGCTCGCTGCTGGGCCAGCTGTCGCCGGCCGAACTGCAGCGCGCGGCGGCCGTGCTGAGCCGCGAGGAGGCGCTGTACCCGATCGTCGCCGCCGAACTGTCGGCCCTGGGCCTGGCCATGCCCAGCGGGCTCAGCGGCGGCGTGCTGGACCGTGGCGGCCAGCGAGCCCGCCGGGTCGCCCTGCTGCTGCCGCGCAGCGGCCCCCTGGCGGCGGCCGGCGAGGCCGTGCGCGACGGCTTCCTGAGCGGCTACTTCGCCGACCCGGGTGAACGCCCCGAGCTCAGCTTCTACGACGCCGGCGAGAGCGTGGAGGAAGCGCTGGCGGCCTACCGCGCAGCGGCTGCCGACGGCGCCGAGCGCGTGGTCGGCCCGCTTTCGCGCGAGGCCGTGACCGCTTTGTTCGAGCAGGGCGCCCTGCGGGTGCCGGTGCTGGCGCTGAACCGCGGCGTGAGCGCGCCGCCGCCCGGCAGCCAGAGCTTCGCGCTGAGCCCGGAGGACGAGGGCATCGAGGCGGCACGGCGGATGCTGGCGCTGGGCTACGGCCGGCTGATGCTGGCCGCCGGCACCGACGAGCACTCGCGGCGGGTGCTGGCGGCCCTGATCCCCGCCTACACCCGCGGCGGCGGCCAGATCGTCGCCGAAATGAATTTGAGCGGTGCCGGCCCGGACTACTCCGGCGAGATCCGCGCCGCGATTCGCGCCGCCGGCTTCCGCTCGGCCGCCGAGCAGCCGGCTCGCGCGGGCCAGCGCGAGTCGCGACGCGACACCAGCGTCTACGTGGAAGTGGACGCCATCTACATCGCCGTGCGCTACGAGCAGGCCCGCCTGCTGGTGCCGCAGCTGCGCGCGGCCGGCATCTTCGACCGCCCGCTGCTGGCCAGCTCGCAGATCCGCCCGCCGGAGTCCGCGGCGCGGCCGGACCGCGATTTCGACGGCATCGAGTTCACCGACCTGCCCTGGATGCTCGGCGCGCTCGCGCCCACCCCGGGCTTGCCCAGCGCCCAGGACAGCCGTCGGCTCAGCAGCGCGCAGGGGCCGTCGGCGCGCTTGTTCGCCTTCGGCATCGACGCCTACCGGGTGCTGGCCGCGCTGCCGGCGCTGAGCCGCCTGCCCGGCACCGCCATTGAGGGCGCCAGCGGCACCCTGCGCCTCGACGACTTCGGCCAGGTCCTGCGGCAGCCGGCCTGGGGCCGCTTCGCCGGCGCGCGGGTGCAGCCGGTCGAGGGCTTCGAGGGCGGTTTTGGTGACGGCGCCCTCGACTGAGGGCCAACGCCGCGAGGCCCAGGCCCTGGCCCACCTGCAGGCCGCCGGCCTGCGCCTGCGCGCCGCCAACGTGCGCTACCGCTTCGGCGAGCTCGACCTGGTGATGGACGATGGCGCCGAACTGGTCTTCGTCGAGGTGCGCTACCGCCGCGGCAGCGGCCACGGCGGCGCCGCCGGCTCGGTCGGCCACGCCAAGCAGCAGCGCCTGTGGCGCGCCGCCCAGGCCTACCTCGACAGCCAGCCGGGCCTGTCGCAGCGGCCCTGCCGCTTCGACGTGGTCGCCATCGAGGGCAGCGGCCGGATCGACTGGATCCGCGACGCCATCCGCGATCTGTGAGGCCCGATCGACGGCGGACACGTCGCCCCATGGCGTGAGTCGCCTTGCCGGCGGCAAACCCGCTCGCGCATCATCGCGGCCCCGATCCGCAGCCGGCCGCACACCCATGAGCACCCCGACCTACCCCGAGCACATCTGGCACAACGGCCAGATCAAGCCCTGGCGCGACGCCACCACCCACGTGATGGCGCATGCCGTGCACTACGGCTCCTCGGTGTTCGAGGGCATCCGCAGCTACGAGACCCCGAACGGCCCGGCGATCTTCCGCCTCACCGACCACCTGGTGCGGCTGTTCCACTCGGCCAAGATCTACGACATCCCCATGCCCTACGACCTGGCGACGCTGTCCTCGGCCTGCCGCGAGGTGCTGAAGCACAACGGCCTGGGCCGCGGCTACCTGCGCCCGGTGGCCTTCCGCGGCCTCGGCGGCTTCGGGCTCTCCGCCGACTGCCCCACCGACGTCGCCGTGGCCGCCTGGGACATGGGCGCCTACCTCGGCGCCGACGTGCTGGAGCGCGGCATCGACGCCTGCGTGTCGAGCTGGCAGCGGATGGCGCCCAACACCATCCCCACCGGCGCCAAGGCCGGCGGCAACTACCTGTCCGGCCAGCTGATCGCCCGCGAGGCGCGGCGGCTGGGCTTTGGCGAGGGCATCGCGCTGGCCTCCACCGGCCTGCTCAGCGAGGGCGCGGGGGAAAACCTGTTCCTGGTGTTCGACGGCGCCCTGCACACCACCCCGGCTTCGGCGGCGATCCTGAACGGCATCACCCGCCACAGCATCATGACGCTGGCCCGTGCGAACGGCATTGAAGTGGTGGAGCGCGACATGCCGCGTGAATACCTCTACCTCTGCGACGAGCTGTTCATGTGCGGTACCGCCGCCGAGATCACCCCGATCCGCAGCGTCGACGCCAAGCCGGTTGGCAGCGGCCAGCCCGGCCCGGTCACCCGGCGCATCCAGGAACTGTTCTTCGGCCTGTTCGATGGCCGCACCCCGGATCGCCACGGCTGGCTGGAGCCCGTTGGCTGAGCGAGGCAGGCTGAGGGCCGGGCTCGGACCCACGGTGCGGGACTTGCATGCGGGGCTCGTTGTCCCGCTGCCGGCCCGCACCGACCTTGATCCCACGCAGCCCGCTAACCGCCAACGCCCGCGTTTCATCGTCACGCGTGCATGCACTGCACACGCTCGTGCTGCTGTGGCTGGCGAGCTCGTTCGCCTTGGCATCGGCTCCCGGCCCGCTGCCGCTGTCCCAGCTCCACTACGAGACCTGGAGCACCCGCGACGGCCTGCCGCACAACACCATCAATGCCATCGCCCAGTCGCCGGATGGCTACCTCTGGCTGGCCACCTGGGAAGGCCTGGTCCGCTTCAGCGGGCGCAGCTTCCGTAACTTCGACCGCGGCTCCGGCACCGGCTTGCCGGATTCGGGGGTGCGCGCGCTCCACGTCGATGGCGACGGACGCCTGCTGGCGGGAGGCTCGCGGGGCGGACTGGTGCAGCTGGCCCAGGGCAGTTGGGAGTCGCTGCCGGCCGCCCCATCGATCGTGGCCAGCGTGCTGCGCGACCGCAGCGGCCGCCTCTGGGCCGGCACCGAGGGCGCCGGCCTGATGCTGCAGGACACGGACGGACGGATCCGCTATTTCAGCGCCGACCGCGAGGCCGGCGGCGGCAGTGTCTATGCGCTGGCCGAGGACGCCGCCGGGCGGATCTGGCTGGCCACCTCGCGCGGACTGCAGCGCGTCGAAGGCGACCTGCTGGTGCCGGCCCCGGATCCCGACCAGCGTCTGGGCCAGGGCCGCAGCATGGCCGTGCTGCTGGAGCGCGACGGCCATCTGCTGGTGGGCACCGAGCGCGGGCTGTTCCGCAGCAACCTGCCGCTGGCTTCCGCTGCCGACCCCGACCTGCGCTTCGAGGACTACGCGCCCGGGCTTGCCGGGCAGAACATCACCGCCCTGCTGCGCGACCGACACCAGCACCTGTGGGTAGGAACCATCGCCGGTGGCCTGTATCGCGTGAGCCCCCGCGGCCTGGAGCACTACGGGCAGGAGGACGGTTTGCCCAACAACCGGGTGATCGCCCTGTTCGAGGACCGCGAGTTCAGCCTGTGGGTGGGCACCAACGGCGGCCTGGTGCGGATGGCCGAGGCGCCTTTCTCCAGCCTGACCCGCCGGCGCGGGTTGTCCGACAACTTCGTGCGCACCGTGCTGCCCCTGCGCGACGGGCGCCTGGCCGTGGGCACGGCGCGAGGGCTCAACTTCATCGAGGGCGAGCAGGTCCGCCCGGCGGCCGAGCGCGGACGGCTGGCCGAGACCTCCGTACTGAGCCTTGCCGAGGGCCGCCACGGCCTCTGGCTCGGCACCTACACCGAGGGCGCGCTGCGGGTGGAGGGCGCGCAAGTGGTGGAGCAGCTCGATCGACGCGATGGCCTGCCCTCCAACGAAGTGCGCGCCATCCTGGAGGGCACGGACGGGCGGCTGTGGATCGGCACCACCCAGGGCCTGTTCGAGCGCGGTCCGGAGGGCATCCGGGTCTGGCGGATGCCCGAGGGCCTGCCCAACGACTACGTGGTCAGCCTGTTCCAGGACAGCCGCGGCGATCTGTACGTGGGCACCGGCAACGGCGCTGCACGGCTGAACAGCCAGGGGCTCCAGGCCGTTCCGCTGGAAGGCGCCAACGGCGCCGAGACCGTCTTCCAGGTTTTCGAGGAGCCCGGCCGGGGGCTGCTCTGGTTCGTCACCGACCGCGGCCTGGTGCGCAAGCGCCTGGGCGACGGCAGCCTGGTAGCGGTGGGGATGGACGCCGGCCTGCCCTTCGACAAGTTCTTCCACGCCGTCGACGATGGCCTGGGTGGGCTCTGGCTGTCCGGCAACCGCGGCGTGCTGAGGGTAGAGCGCGGTGCGGCACAAGCCGTTGCCGACGGCCTGAAGCCTCGTCTGGAGTACGACCACTTCACCGAGTCCGACGGCATGGCCAGCGCCCAGTGCAACGGCGGCTCAAGCCCGGCGGCGACGCGCGGACGCGACGGCCGGATCTGGATCGCCACTTCGCTGGGCCTGGCCACGGTCGACCCTTCCGGCCTGTCGCGCTTCGCCCAACAGCCGCCGCCGGTGGTGATCGAGTCGGTGATGGCCGACGGCGCCGAGCTGACGCTCGGCCCCATCGTGGAGGTGCCCGCCGGCACCACCCGCGTGGAAATCGGCTTCGTCGGGCTGACCCATGTGATGCCGCAGCGCCTGCGCTACCGCTATCGCCTTGAAGGCTTGGACCTCGACTGGGTGGAGCGCTCCGGCATCGACTCCGCCGTGTTCACCCGGCTTGGACCGGGCCGCCATGTGTTCCTGGCCCAGGCGGCCCAGCCCGATGGCCCCTGGAGCGAGGCCACCGCCCAGCTGGTGCTGGAGGTGCTGCCCCAGCCATGGCAACGCACCGAGGTCCAGGCGCTGCTGGCCCTGCTCGCGCTGATGGCAGCCGGTGGCCTGCTGTCGGTCCGCCTGCGGCGGGTACGTGCCGCCGAGCGGCGCCTGCGGGACCTGGTTGAACAGCGCACCGCCCAGCTGCGCCAGCAGGCCGAGCGCCTGGAGGCTGCCGACGCCGAGAAGAACGCACTGATGGCCGCGCTTCGCCAACAGGCCAGCGCTTTCGAACAACAGGCGCGCGAGGACGCCCTGACGGGACTGGCCAACCGCCGCGCCTTCGATGAACTGCTTGCCTACGAGTTCACCCGCGCCGCGCGCAGCGAACTGCCGCTGTGCGTGGCGCTGATCGACATCGACCACTTCAAGCGGATCAACGACGAGCACTCGCACGCGATCGGCGACGAGGTACTGCGGCGGGTGGCCCAGCGCATGCGCAGCCTGTGCCGGGACGTGGACACCTTGGCGCGCTGGGGTGGCGAGGAGTTCGCCCTGCTGCTGCCGGACACCCGGCTCTCCGACGCCCTGAATGTCTGCGAGCGGGTGCGGCACGGCCTGGAAAACCTGGATCTCGACCCGGTCCACCCCGGGCTCAGTGTCACGGTCAGCATCGGCCTGGCCTCGCACGAGGAACTGCCAGACCACGACCGCCTGCTCTCGCAGGCCGACGCGGCGCTCTACGCCGCAAAGCAGGCCGGGCGCAATCGCGTCGCCTGCTGAAGCGTGGACGCCCATTGACACCGCCATGCCGGCGCCCCCGCGTGCCGCCGTGGCCCGCCACATCGCCCACACATCGGGCTGAGCAGGCTTGCACACCGTGGCAGGATTGTCGGCGCCCTGAACTGCACGCCGCGAAACGTGACGGGCGCATGATTCTTGCAACGGTCTGCAACCTGAGCACTTCACCCTGAGCCCTTGCATGAGCCCGGAACCTCCAAAGCGTGAAGCACCCGCGCGCGGCGCCTCCGGGGATCCGGCCGACAAGCCCGCGCCCAGCGATATTGCCCGCGAAACGCTGAAGCAGCTGGCCTCTCGCCGCCTGCCTCCCACGCCCGAGAACTACCAGCGGGTCTACCAGCAGATCTCCGGCTGCGGCGGCGACACCTTCCCTGCCGAAGCCCTGCGCAGCCTCGCTGCAGGCCTGCCGCGCGGCACCCCCGGCACCCTCGCCCTGGTCCGACAGTTCGAAAAGGCCATCGCGCAGGGCAGTTGGGCCGCGGTGCGGCAGGCGCTGAGCGCCGGCCTGCAGGGACTGGTCGAGACGGAACTGCCTTGGGCCGAAACCCTGGCGGACCTGGTCCGCGAGCTCGACCCCGAGCGTAGCGGCGAGGACCGACCGCGCCGACAGCAGGCCCTGCTGGACGAGCTGTCCATACCGCACGAGGCCAGCGCCCTGCAGCGGCGTCTGGAGGCGCTGGTGCGCGAGTGGCGGAAATCCGCCGCCCGCGAGCGGCCCGGCTTCCAGCGCGAACCCGCCAGCGAAAGCTTCGCCGTGCTGCTGGCGCGGCTGCTGCAGCACGGCGTGCTGCCGCTGCTGGCCGACAACGCTCCGCTTGCGCAGGAGGCCCGCGCCTTGGCAGAGGCCGCGGCAGGGGGCCAGCTGCCCCCGCCAGAGGCGGCACAGCGGCTGGAGCGCATTGCCAAGGCCATGGAGCTCGGCCTGGAGACCCGTATCGCCGAACGCGACGCCCTGCTGGAGCTGCTGCGGCTCGTCATCGACAACATCCGCCTGCTGGTGATCGATGACAGCTGGCTGCACGGCCAGATCGGCCTGATCTCCGAAGCCCTGGCCTCGGGCCTGGACCTGCGCGTGCTGGAAAAAGCCGCCCGCCGCCTGCGCAAGGTGATCGAAAAACAGGGCCACCTGACACGCCAGATTTCCGACGCCCAGCAGCGCCTCAAGGCCATGCTGAGCGGCTTCATCGAGCGTCTGGGCGAACTCACCCAGAGCACCGGGGCCTACCACGGCGTGCTGGAACAGTGCGCCGAACGCATCCAGGCGGCCGACAGCCTCGATGACCTGGCGGACGTGGTGTCCGAGCTCCTCAAGCACACCCAGGAAACCCGCGACACCGCTGCCCGATCCGCGGCCGAACTGGGCGAACTCAAGCGCAAGGTGGAGGCCGCCAACCAGACCGTGCTGGTGCTGCAGCGCGAGCTGGAGGAAACCACGGAACTGGTGCGCCACGACCCGCTGACCGGCGCGCTCAACCGCAAGGGCCTGGACGAGGCCCTGGAGCGCGAGATCGCCCGCATGCAGAAGCAGGGCTCGCGGCTGTGCGTGGTGCTGCTGGACGTGGACAACTTCAAGGACATCAACGACACCCACGGCCACCTGGTGGGCGACGAGGTGCTGCGCCACATCACCCTGGTGCTGCGCGACACCCTGCGCGGCAACGACTCGGTGGTGCGCTACGGCGGCGAGGAGTTCGTGCTGCTGCTGCCCGGCATCGGCGTGGAGGAAGCCCAGCAGGTCGTGGCCCGACTGCAGCGCGAGCTGACCCGCCGCTTCTTCCTCGCCAACTCGCAGAAGCTGCTGCTCACCTTCAGCGCCGGCCTGACCACCTTCCGCTGGGGCGAACACGCCACCGACGTCATCGACCGCGCCGACAAGGCCATGTACGCGGCCAAGCACGCCGGCAAGAACCGGGTGATGGTGGCGGAGGTGTGAGCGGCGGGCACTGGCTGCGCAGGTCCCATCGCCACCCCAACCTGTGCGAGGCGACGCAGCCGACGCCTCCAGGGATCGGCTGCACGTTCATCCAGGCGGCTGCAGCCCGGCCGAAGCTCCGGCGGCTCAATCGAGCCCGCTGAATCGCGCCTTCCACGCACCCTCCCCGCGCAGAAACGCCGCAAGGTCGGCCTTGGCCTCCGCCAGTGAAGCGGGCGGCTCGTCGCAGACCAGCTCGATCCCAGCTTCCCGGTCGAAGTAGCTGAGGGAAAAGCCATCCTCCGGGCTCAGACAGCCGCTGAACTCCAGCGCCAGACCCGGCCGGGGCACCACCACCACGCACTGGATCCCATCCTCCCAGTCGAGCGCGTCGACCGCCCCGGCTGCAGCCTCGGGTGTCGCCTGCCCGGAGAACCGGGTCCACGCTTCGTCGCCCTCGGAAAGCAGGAACACGCCCACCTGCTCGAACTCGCGGCGGGCGGCGTTTTCGGAGATCGCCTGCTTGAGGACTTTGGTGACTGGGTCTTCGGGGACACCGCCCATCAGGAAAGTCAGAATGCGTTCGAATAGGCCGGGCATGCTTCAAGCGGGTTTGCGCTGCTTTGCCTTGGAGCGCGGCGCAACGGGGATCTCTACCGGCATCTTGGGCGCTGCCTTGTCTGGCGACGCCTTTGCCTTCGCTTTCGCCCGGGTTGACGCCGCGGCTTTTTTCACCACTTTGGCAGCGGCTGACTTCCTTGCGGCGGGCTTCTTGGGCTTTGGCGTGGCAGCCGGTACTGGCGACGCGAGCTCGATGCCGAACACGTCGGCAAGCATAGCGTCGGCGAGCACCTTGTCGTCGTCGATGACCGGCTTGGCCGTGTCGAGTTGGCCTGCTGCCGCGCCGATCAGTTCGCTGGCATCCACACCGCGTAATGCGAAGAGCAGTTCCGGCTGTGCATCGAGGCGTGCGCCAATACCGTAGAGCGCGGCAGCAACGTGCTTGCACATGCTCGCCCAATCGGGGCAGCTGCAACCGAAACGGATTTCTCCCGGGGCGGGGAACAGGCCGGTTTCCCGCGCGGTCACGCGCTCCATCACTGATTTGGTGAGCTTGCCTTGCAGCAGATCGACCAACGAGTGAATCGAACCGGCGCAGTCAGCGACGATCTTTTTCCATTTGGCCGCTGCGACGGTGTCAATGGCGACTTCGACAACGTAGAGACGCGAGCCCATCACCCGCGCCATGACCTGGCCGGGTTGGATCTTCAGGTCGATCACCGAGCCGTTACGCACGTAGGTCCGGCCGCGCGGCAGGCGGTTGCCGTAGTCGCTGTAGCGTTCCAGGTTGTCGCACCAGGCCTTGCCCCAGAAGGTCTTCGCCAGCGCGCCGCGAAACGGAGCGACGGGTGTGTAGTCCTTGCCGGCCTTTTTGCCCTGTGCGACTTTCTTTGCAGCCTGGGCACGGCGTTCGGCGACCGGGACATAGGGTTTCCAACCGTAGTAGCTCATGCTCAACTTTCCTCGGCGGCGTGAATGTCGAGTTTCACCAGGTCGAGCAGCGCGCGATCGTCGAGCTCCGTGAGGTTGATTTCCTGTTCGGGCTCGAGCACATCGCGCACCAGCTGCTGCTTGTCGCTGATCATTGCATCGATGCGTTCTTCGATGGTGCCCCGGCAGACGAACTTGTGCACCAACACGTTGTTCTTCTGGCCAATGCGGAACGCGCGGTCGGTGGCCTGATTCTCCACCGCCGGGTTCCACCAGCGGTCGAAATGAATGACGTGCGAGGCGGCGGTGAGGTTCAGCCCCGCGCCGCCGGCTTTCAGCGAGAGGATGAAGAACGGGCTGTGCTCGTCTTCCTGAAAGCGTTTGACCAGCTCGCGACGCTGCTTGACGGGCGTGCCGCCGTGCAGGCTCAAACCCTCGCGGCCGAAGATGCCGCCGAGAAAGGCAGCGAGCGGCTCGATGGTTTCGCGGAACTGGGTGAAGATCAGCGCTTTCTCCTGCTTGGCGGCGATGACCTCCGTCAGTTCGCGGAGGCGGGCAAATTTGCCGCTGTCGTTCGCGCCCCAGGCACCATCACCGAGCCACTGCGATGGGTGGTTGCAGATCTGCTTGAAGCGCATCAGGAAAGCGAGCACCAGGCCGCGCCGTTCGATGCCTTCGACCGTTTCAAGCTGTTTGGCGAGCTCCTTGACGGCTCGTTGGTAGAGTGCCGCCTGGGCGGTGCTCAGGCCGCACCAGGCGGTCAGCTCGGTCTTGTCCGGCAAATCGGCGATCACCGACTTGTCGGTTTTCATGCGGCGCAGGATGTAGGGCTGGACCAGCTTCTTGAGCGGACCGAAATGACCGGCCGCGGCGAGGCGCTTGCCGAAGGCAGCAAAGGTCTTCTCGCTGCCCAGCAGCCCCGGATGGGTGAAATCGAAGATCGACCACAGGTCGGAGAGGCGGTTTTCCACCGGCGTGCCGGTCAGCGCGATGCGTGCGTCGGCTTTGAGCTTCTTGATCTGCCTGGTCTGCTTTGCGCCGGGGTTCTTGATGGCCTGCGCTTCGTCCGCCGCGACAACGCGCCAGGCCTGTTCGCACAGCACCGGCTGGCGCAGCAGGGTGCCGTAAGTGGTGATCACAAAATCGGCGCTTTCCAGACGGTGCGTGTCCAGCGTGCGCATTTCCTCGGCCGACAGGCTGCTGGGATGCGCGATCAGCACGCGCAGGTCTGGCGCGAAGCGTTGCGCCTCGCTGGCCCAGTTGGCCAGCAGCGAGGCGGGAGCAACCAGCAGGCTGGGTTTGTGCGTCCCCGGATGCTGCGCAGCGTCGCGCTGCAGTATCAGCAACAGGGAGAGCAACTGGATGGTTTTGCCAAGGCCCATGTCGTCGGCCAGGCAGGCACCCAAGCCGAGCTTGGTCAGCAGATACAGCCAGCGCACGCCCGCCTGTTGGTAGGGGCGCAAGTTCGCCTTGAGGGCCCTACCGGGGTCGACCTGGGCGAGCCCTTCCGGCGCACGCAAACCTCGCAGGATCTCCGCCAGCCACGGCCCGGCAGCGATATCTGCCCAGTCCCCGCGCCCATCTTCCGCCTCATCGGCCAGCCCCGCGCCGGCGGCGAGCCGCATGGCCTCGGCAAAGGGCAGCCCCTCCTCGCGCGCCCGGCGTTCGATGTCGGCAAAACGTTCGAGCAATCTGGAAAGCTGCTTGCGATCCACCTCCACCCAACGGCCACGCAGGAGTTGCAGGCCGTCCGCACCGGCAAGCAGCGCATCGATTTCCGCCCGGCTGAGCTGCTCGCCATCGAGCGTGAGCCCCGCTTCGAAATCAAGCAGGGCATCTAGGCCGACCCGCGACGGTTGCTTGCTGCCGACGCTGGCGCTGACTTTCGGCCGTGCCGGCCTGCCGGCTGGCCAACTGGGCGGCATGCGCACCACCACGCCGGCGGCTTCGAGCTTGGGCACATCGAGCAAGAAGCGCCACGCAGCCTGTGGCTGCCAGCGCAGAGGATGATAGATCTCGCCGCTCACCACCATGGCGTTGAGCCAATCACACGTCTCGGCAGCGCGCTGTATCGGTTGCAGCAGCTGAAGCAACTGTGCCTTCTGCTTAGCCCCGGCGAATTCGGCCAGTGCCTGCGAGAGAGGCTGATGTTGCGCCTTGCCATGGGAGGACAAGCCGCTCACGTAGGTCGCCAGAAACGCGAACGGCGCGGCCGGGTCCTTGCGGTTCTCCGCGAGATTGAAGTGCACTCGGCCGACCACATGCCAGGCGCTATGACGGGCGGCGAGATAGTCATCCAGCGTCGAGCCAGGGTCTCCTTCGCCCAGCGCTTTGCGCAGCGCCGCATCGGCTTGCCGCCAGAGCGCGGTGAGCAGGTCCACCGACAGGTATTCCGCGCCGGTGAACGGCGGCGCATCGGCGATAAGCGCGGCGATCGACAGGGTGTCGGGCGGTGTGATCGCGTCCGGCAACTGTTTGCCCACCGTGCAAGCGGCGACCAGATAACGGGAGGCAAAGGCACGCCACCAGGCCCAGGCCGGCGGCAAGGCACGGCCCGGGAGGCTGACAGCCAGATGCAACAGACCGTCCCCCGGCGAAACCGCAAAAGCCGAGGCCAAGGGCGCGGCGATTTCTTCCGCTAGCGGCGGCACCGCAGCCTCCGCCTCAGCCAGTAGACGCCCGCGCGGGGTGAGACGCGGGGCAAGAAGCAGCGGATCGACCATGGGCTGTCAGTTCAGGCGGGGTGGCGAGTATAGGTCCCCTGATCGTCCTTTCGATCAGCCCGGTGCGCCGCACGCACCGGTTCATCAGATGGCTGGCGGTGGACTTTGAAGGGGAGCAAGGCGAGAGGATGAGTCAAAGTGGGGCGCTGCTGCAGCGCGTGCAGCTGATGCTGCGAGTGGTACTGCCGCCGACCGAGCCGAGAGCGCGAAGGCCGCTGCTGTGCAAACACTGCGGACAGCCAATGCGGATACGGCCCGCGGCTCCGCCACGGCCACGCATCGAAAGCATCAGAACGCCTGCGCCCGCTGAGGGCCACGGCACGGTGTAGACCACCAGCCGACACAGGCAGCGACACCGCGCGGTGACGCGCGTCGGGACAACTCGCGCCGAATGCGCGGGATGCATGAGAAGGTTGGCGAGTCGTCCGCGTGAAGCACCGCGGAACTCGCTGAAGAAAGGCCCGAGGACGGTGACGCCATCCCGTCCGCAAACGCAACGGCATCGCACCGGCGCAGGCCCGAAAAGCTCTTTCCATAAGCATGGTCGAAGATCGCCGCCGGGCTTGTTCAACCACCGGATCAGATCGCGGCTGCGCGCGATCTCTCCATGTACGTCAGGCATCAGCGACAAGCAGCGTGAACTGCCTCCGCGTGAGCAACCTTCTGAAGTCTCGATCGAAGGTGACCAGATGCTCGCCGAGTTGCACTACGGCTGACGACAACCACGCATCTGGAATGTCGTTGCCGCCCAAACTCTTCTCAAGACACAGTTGCCGAAGTCTCGACCATTCGGGCCCGAGCTGCGCCAACTGCACGCCAGGCGAAGCAAGAAGAGCATCGAGGAACGCGACCGCGTCTTCGACTGGCGTGGGAACGTGGAAGATCTTGGGACTGGTCACTAGACGCATGAAGCTGGCAAGAACCATGGGCATCAGTGTGAAGGCTGCGCCCGTGGCTGAGGTACCAAGTGACTCTTCAAGCCATTCGCGTGCTACGACATGATGTGGATGATCGGTTCGCGATGCTGCGACCAGAACATTTACATCAGGCGTCATCGCCCAGGGCCTTCAGTAGAGCCTTGTTGCTTAGAGGGTTGACGCCTGCCACCAGGCCGCCCCGGCCCTTGAAGACTGGAAGGCGAACACGAGCGGGCTTGGCAGAACCTGACCTGGCGCGCAAGCGAAGTTGGAGCCCCTCCTCGATCAGGCGCGTAAGGGTAGTACGTTGCTGAGCCGCTAGCGCCTTTGCGTCCGCAAGGAGCTGGTCGTTGAGGTCAAGGGTAGTCTTCATGCGGGAATCGTACAGATTTCTGTACGCATGACGCAAGCGGCAGTCAAGCACAGCGCAACCTCTGGCGCTGGGGGTGCTCGAAGCCTGCTGGGCCACCGCAGCCCGCTGACCACGGCGCGCTATGCGCACCTGACCGAGCGCACCGCCGCCAACACGCGCGAGCGCATCGAGGCCCTGATGCAGTCGCTGCAGGCGCTGTGGAGGGCCGGCTGATGCGTCTCTCCGAGATCGTCGAGCGCTTCGAGCCCGCGCTGGTGGAGGCCTACGGCAGGCGCCTGAGCAGCGACATGCGCCGCGCCCTGCGCTGCTGGCGACACTGCCGCAGCGACCACCTGCCGCAGCTCGACTGCCGCTGCGAGGCCTGTTCAGCGCGCGCCCAACTGCCGCAGGCCTGCGGCCATCGCGCCTGCCCGCACTGCCAGCACGACGTCGGTGCGGACTGGCTGGACCAGCAGCGCCGCCTGCGCCTGCCGGTCGACTACTT
>JARWLF010000175.1:0-25863 GCA_029853055.1 Scenedesmus sp. KT-U | reverse complement strand
GGGGCAATCAGCACGCGCAACCCATCAATTGCATTCAGCACCCAACAGGGTGTTGCTGAGCATGCGCGGGCTAAGTGCCAGACTGCAATGGCACAGGTACCGCCTGGGACGCTAAACCCAGCAGTACAGCAGCTGCTGACTGCACACTACAGAGCTGCTGCTGCTGCTGCTGCTGCCGCTGCCACTGTCTTGAACACATCGGATCTCTGTTCAAACTCCTGGAGTGGAGTTGATTGATCATGTTGCTGATCATTCACATGCAATGCATCAAGATCAGATGAAACCTGCTGCACACTGTGCATGGCATGTTGTTCATCATGTGGCCAGCCAAAGTTTGCTGCATTTCTCTCCCCAGCTGCCAGTGCTGCAGTATCTGTGAACACCCCAGCCAGCTTCAGCTTTTTAAAGCTGCTGCCAGGTCCCCCAACAGCAGCAGCCAAGGGCAACAGATCATCCAATGCAAGCTCACAGTTACTAGGAGGTGGTGTCTCTATCGTGAAGGACTGCAACCCTTGGACTGCTGCTGCTGCTGCTATTGCGGCCGCCGGTGCTACTGCTGCATCTTTGGAATGACGGTCAAACATTGGGGACAGCAACCTGACCTGCATTACAAGCCGAAAAAACCCAGTCAAACTAAGCAACCATTGATACACGTGTAGCACTGCGGCAAGTAAGCAACGTGCAGAACACAGTCGACTCTCACCGTGTAGCATATACCACAACGAAGTGGTATGAGAAGTGCTATGGGCAATGTCAGTTGTTGACGGGGCTCAGATCAAGATGCATCATGATGATGATCACTGATGATGGCATACAGTTGCATACAGTGGATGCGATAATAAGTGGAAGAATATTCTCATTGAGAGGTCACTGCTGTGCAATGCTACTGCAACGCAATTGAACCGTTTGATTCTAGTTGATTGGTGTTAACACCAAAACACTGGTCTGCTTCTGCCAGGCCAACTCAGGTTGCTGCATCATTATGCAGAACATCAGTAATATACGGGGACTGATGACATCTTGACACGTCCCTACCTGCAGATCTTTCAGGGACTCGAGGTCACTCAGCACACCAGCCAGATTGCTGACGTCATGATCGTATAGCTAAAGCTTCAGACTGGTCATACAACTCAACACTTCAGCTGTTGGGCGGGAGCTGTAGTGGGACAAGTTCTGGGTGGTGCCTGATGCCAAGGGCATACGGTACTGCTGCTGCTGTTGCTGCCATCATCATCGTCAGGAGGTGTCTACAGGGGCAGGCTGCATGAAGCGGCCAAAGAACGTTCTATTAACTCTTTGCTGTACTGCTGCGCAAGCAGCAGTATCGGTGTTTGGATACTCCCTGACATTGCTGCTGCTGCTGCTGCTACTATGCGGTGCAGAAGCCCAAATCTCCCAGTGCTGGCTCTGCTTTTGGCGCCAGGACATTCGCCACTCTCTCTTCTTCCAGCGCACAGTGGTGCAGCAGCAGTGATGTCGCTCAGTGTGAAGTGCTGCTGCAGTAGCCAGCAACAAAAGTCATCAAGGGTACTGAAGGCTGCTGCTGCTGCAGATACAGAAGTCAAAGGTCCTGATCCTAGGCTGGCATCTACAACAGCTGTAACTTCTGTTTGTGCTGCTGCTGCTGCTGCTGCTGCTGCTGCTGCTACTACTGAAGCAGCTCCCACACCATCGTGATTGGACGGCCCAGAAATCCTAGAAGGCTTCCAGATATCAGGCATATCACTGAACTTGAGCACCACTAGTTGCTTCAGATGCAGCACTGCATTGGCTACTGCTGCTACTACTGCAACAGCAACAAGGTGGCTTCGCACTTGTCCTGACTTCTGATCTGCAGCAGATGGGTGGTCTGAACCATCTGCTGGATCTGACTTGATGAGGTGGGGAATGCTGAGTGTGAGGTGCTTCAGGCAGGGAAACATCTGGACCGTATGGCACATGGCGGGCGCAAAGTCCAACCAAGTTCCATGGCAAGGGTATGTCCAGCCAGCATCAAGTTTAAAGCTTTGCAACTGCTGGTAGGCCCCTGTTGCTGTCACTACTACTGCAAGTGCCAGCTGTTGTAGATCATTGGCCAGATTCTGTACTGCTATTTCTAAATCGACCAAGGTCTGCAGATGAGGGAGTAGATGCTTGAGAGGCTCCAGGGTTGTTATGCGAGGCAGGTGTATGCTACCTGTATGACTCAGCAGATGCAGCTCCGTTATTGCTGTGCTGCGCTGTGAAAGCAGCTGCATCGCATGTTCAAACACCTCTGCTGATATGACACTGCCCATGCGTCTGACATTGAAATGAATGTGAACGCTGGATACACATTGCAGCTTCCTTGTGGCCTGGTACCACTGCTGCAGCTGATCTGTACTGCTGCTGTCAGATAGTCTGAGAACTATGAAAGAGACATGCTGTGTAGTTTGCTGACAGACTTCTTTGCTGACTTTGCGTAGATTGGCATAGTCCTCTGGGTGAAGGAAGTGTAGGATTGCCTGTGCCAGCAGAATCAAGATTGACAGGCGTTCTGAGACAGAAGGGTTGTTGGGTTATCACTATTTCTCCGCTGCAACAACCTCTCAGGAGTCCTGCAGGAACGTCTCCGTACAAGAAGACTAAAAGATCCATCTGGCAGCTTTTGCAGCAGTAGGTTGGTCTGAGTAGAGGTGCTCGGCAGCATGCCGCACAGAGCAGTCACAAGCGACTTACGGACTCGATGGCAGAACCCCTTATCACCATTACCTTGTACCCGGCAGCTGGTGTAACACAGAGCAAGCTGCCTGCCATCATGAAGAGGCAAACGCACCGGCGTGCTCAGCAGGGTCACAACTAGCAATCAGCTCGAAGGGACTTATTGCAGTTGCAATCAATCTATCATGTGATGGCATGAAGGCCAACGTGGCGTACGAGCGATAGCTCTGTGCTGTGTTCTTGCATTAGTACTTTGCTCTAGACTTCTGTGCTAACTACTTGCCAACAGAGCCGGACAAGAAAGCAAGTGCGAACTCAATATATACCAGTTGTCTGACATGAAACCTACAATACTGTCCGTGAGAGAACTGCACGACTCTCGTGTCGCAATGCTGCCGATGCGTTATTTGCATCATCACAGCACAGTCAACATGGTCATGCTGCGACTCAGTCACGGCCACGCCGACCAAGATTGCACGACTGTACCCTGAAACTACATCCACATCGACTACAGATAGTTGATTAACATACCTTGTTTTTGCCTGTCATCATATGATGAGCATCATGCATGCATGCATGCATGCTTGTCCACCGGTGCTGGTACCAGCATATAATCACTATCTAAGAGATATCACATGGACTCCTTTGTGATGAGGCTCACCACAATACTGCTACAACAGGGTATGCTGGTAAATAAGCTTCAATCAACAATCAGACTGTTGCCTATTGACACGTCACGGGCATGTCTGAGCAAGTTCACTCGATACAAAGGTTGCCATGCATAGTCAGACATTTCTCATTCGCCACACACCATTGCGACACACTGCAAGGTGCAGAACGGACATGTTCACGTTTGGCCCAAGTGGCCTAAGTTAGAAGTGAACACCTGACCACTGTTCTGTATCTGCCAATAGCAAAGCTACCTGTCAGCAAGTTGCAAATCCGGTAATTAAACTCACTGTGAATCCTACCTGCCTGCCAAGCCAATGAGCCACATGACCGACACCATCTTTACGGTTGGATATAATGCCCACTGTGAATGCTGCATTCATTGCCACACTGCATGGCATATGGTAATCAAGGCACCTCAAGTACATGAATGCAACATCATTGCAGCAGTCCGAGAGTGATGTGGCACACAGTGCAGATCGCCTCTCACGCCAAGCCTGGCTACGTCACCAGGGCCATGCATACCCCCTATCAATGTGAACAGTTGCCCATGGCATCTGTTGCTGCAACCATTGTTTCAATGACTGCACTGGCTCCCCCATGGAGTCTGACCCAGGAGGTGCAACAACATGATTACTCTGGAACTCCATGTACCTTAGCTGCTGTTGGTGCTGCACAAGGGGTTGCAAAATAACCACAGATAGCTTAGGTACATCTAGCACTGTCAGGGACCTGAGACCTTGAAACATCTGACACACCTGTTGCATGAAGTACTGGATAGTAGGAACGGGACGATCACACGGGCTTGGAGCCGCCACTGGTAAAGACTCCTCTGACTCATCACAAACTCTGCTGTCAAGGAAGCTCCTGATTATCATTGTATCATACTTCCATGCCAGCTTACTGACATTTGGGCAAGTCACGGCTGGCCATCCTCCTTGCCAAGTGCTGTTTATAACAGTAAGCTCACGCAGCTGATCGTTGCACAACAAGCTGTGGGTTTCAATCCGGCATCCATCTACATGCAGTGCACACAGCTGCAGCTTGCGTCTGACTGGTTGCTTTCTGCTTGAAGCGCGTGTTGCAGATGTTATGTCGATGCCAGTTGCACTGAACACTTCCAGACTGACTGGCAAACTCTCCACAGCAAGGTGGCTTAGTTCCCTGTTGGATTTGGCTTTTGTGTTCTTGATACACAGCTCGATCAAGCCATCTAACTGCTTGAGACTGCGCATGTATGAGGAATCAAGCAGCAACTTTCCTTTGATGTTACAGCCAGTGATGAAGTCTCCAACCAGCTTAAGCTTCTTCAGGCTGCGGCCAGGTCCTCCAGCGGCAGCAGTCAGTGGCAGCAGAAAGTCAGCTGGTAGGTGCTCAGGCTGCCCATAATCCAGCACCAGAGACTGCAGGCCAGTGACATAGCCCATCGCCGCAACTGCAGATGTGAGCGATGCTGTTGCTTCTGCCTTGCATACTGACATCATAGAGGACACCTGCAATAACATGACAGCGATATGGCTGGTAACGCTAGGCTTGAGAGGTCATTGTGATGGATTGAGTCCATTATGGCAAGTTACAGTCATGTGTGCGTATGCAATTACACACCATCAATGGTACAGCAGTTGCACAGCAGTCATTGTCATCAATAAGAGCAATACAACACACCTCAATATGCCGTAAAGACTTCAAGCAACCCACAACTGCAAGGCTGCTGATATCTGACTCTTTCAGCTTGAGAGAGCAGGTGCTGTTACAACGCCCTAGCTGCCAGGCGAACACTGCCTGCTGGTTGCTGCTGTCACCCCCTGAAGCACTGCTGCTGTCGGCATGAAGATACCGCCCTGAAACCCCATGCTGCAGGTCAGGTGACCAGTTCTTCAGTTCCAGATCAACCAGCTTGGCTGGAGCAGATGCGCAGTTACTGTGGTGTTGGGGGGTCTTCTGTTTCTTCCAGCACATATTCCAGCCCGATGTACGTGTGCAGATGTGCAGCTCTTTCAGTGTGGGATGATGCTGCAGCAACCAGCAGCCACCTTCTTCCATGGACTCAAAGGCTGCAAGGGCCGCTGATGTAGAAGCCAGGAGACTTTGGCTGACATCAGCATACAAGGATAGAAGTACTGCCTTAAAATGGCTAATGATCTGTGCTGCTGTTGTTCTTGCTGTATGCAAAGGCGGTTGTTCATGCAACACAGAGTGGGCCCATACATCTGCCAAATCAGTCACCCTCAGCAGTTTCAGTTGCTTCATTTGTAGGACTGCATTGGCCAATGCTGCTAGTGTTGCAACTCCAGTCATCTTATCTCTGAGATATGTGGCTTGGGGAGGACTTACTGCATCTGCTTCTGGCCTGAAAGGATACTCCACAGCAGGTTGCTTCATGGTGAGCTGCTGCAGAGCTGGAAATGCTGAGATGATGTTATTCAAAGCAAGGATATAAACAGGCCATATCACTTCATGAAGAAAGCCCCATGAAGCAGTTAGTGCTAAGCTCTGCAGCTGCCAACCCCCTGTTGCTGTTGATGCTGCAGCCAATTGTTCCACATCAGCGACAACGTTCTCCAATCTTATCCCCTCAATGGCCAGACTCTTCAGTTGACCCAATAGATGAAGAATGGGTTGCAGGGTGACAACAATTGGTTCTGTCTGGTAGGCAGGGTCAAGACCCCTGATGCGCTTACTCTCAACACCTTTAGAGCCCAGGACGCGCAACTCTGTAACTCTGCTGAACTTCTGAGCCAGCAGCTGCATGGCCATGTCAAACAGATCTGCTGATACAATGCCGCTGATAGACACATGTATGCTGCTGACATGTTGCAGCTGCCTTGTAGCTTGACACCATTGTTGCAGATGGTCTTCACTGGTGCTGTCAGTCAGCCGCAGGGTGATGAAGGGTAGGTGCTCTGTTGTAAGTAGAGAAAGGGGTTTGCTGGCTTGACGCAGACTGGCATGGTCTGGAGAGCACAGTTGCTGCAGGACAGCCTGCATCATCAAACAGAGACACCAGTCAAAAAGGATATAACCCTGTGCTAGAAGCTATATGCATAGAGTCCTGCCACGCTGCGACACCACTCACTGCACTCATGTGCATGAAGCCTGCGGCACACTATGGTGTCAAGCACATGGTGTAAGATTACAACCGACTGCTTTGTGATTGAGCACACAGCTGTGGCAGGAACATCACTTGGCCCATGGACTACGGTCAGGCTTCATAGAATATGCAAAGGAGGGCTCAGTCTCTGGACATTGTTGCCAGCCATGGCTGGCCAGTAGCTTCTGCTGAGCAGCTTATCTGTCAGCCAGTGGCCAAGCACATGAGGGACGTAGCTAAGACGTACAGCTCACAGCTAATGCTGCTACATGACGCGAAATCATACCCGAAACACAGGAGTCGGAGAATCCAAGAGCAGGCACGGTTCCACGGTCTCAGCCCAGCTGGCTTTGACCTTCACTGGAGTGCCCAAACGCCTTTGTTATGGACTGATAAATTACCCAAACATGCTAAAAAGCATGTATGTGGTCAATGCTGTCTGGGCAACCACGCGTGCAGGAGAAACACAGTTGCAGAACGCAGCAGTTTTCATGCATGCCTTATAGACTGCAGATATTACAAGCTTGTTCTCTGCAACATTTGTTAACGAGCAATTCTCCGTGACCATGCCTTATGCTCTCTTCGTCCGGGCCGGTTTGACTGCTATTGGGTTCAGGTGATGCGCAAGACCTTGCTGAGAGCCTCGAGGCTCTCACAGGGATCACCGGTTGCGGCCCGAGGTCACTTTTACTGGAGTTACATGCCCGACTATTGTGAGCATTGTATAGTTGGTCTGATGACCTCAAATGGCCTAAACAGTGGCGGTAGGGAGGCACTGCAACTTTCTTCTTTGACATCTGATTGGCCCAATTGTGCTGGGCACACTAATATGATGGTCAGCGAAGGAAGATTAGCAGCGACTATCCTGTTGCCGTAGCACCTCTCTGAAAGCGTTTGGCCCCAAACAGCAATAGATGGATGTGCAGCAATCTATGCAAGAAGCTCATGTGAAGACCATAGAAGGCCAGCTCGTTGTTGAACACAATATATGCAGTAATCACCACACGACATCAAGGTACAGGTTGTTGTGTACCATCCTGACCATCAGCGCATTGTTGGCAATCATAGCTGGGTTGGTCATGAACACACTATGGGGTTCGTGGCGCGACATCCCAGAGCCCTGTCAACAAGACTTGGTTCATGTCCTGAACACACGCCAAATGCAAATAGCAATCTTACCAACACATTGTGCTTCACCCTTGTATCAGTTCTGTCGTGCTTCAAACGTCTTCTCATGCCACTTACGGTTCTCCATCCTGATCAAACGAACAGCATCTTCACCCTTCTTGTACAGCTCCTCAGCAGAAGGGCCCCTGTACTTCTTGCCATCTTTGTTGCCATACTTCTGAGACACTCTTACGGCTGCTTGCGCCCTCTGCATGCCAGCTAGGTATGCATTGAGGTAGTCATGTCTGCAGCCCAAAGCCCTGTTCAGTGCAGCATTCTGTGCATAGTGGTAATTGTCAACGTGGTCAGCACCTCCATTTTCTTTAGCAATGATGTGGAAGACATCTTGATCGTCCATGAGCTGGCCATGCTTGCGTAGTAGCCTGCGATACTTGTCCCGTGACTGCATAGCAGGAATGACACAACATCAGAGTTGGCAAAGTCTCCCTACTGCTGATGTGCTGTTGAGTGTTGTGATGGCAGCGAGAGGCAACGCATGTCTCCAAGTCATCAGCATATGGTCATGGGTGATGGCATGCACTACACTATACTCATCTACCTATCTGCTCAGATGTCTGCAACCTATTGGGTGTGCTACATGGCAAGTGACACTGTCACAGGTGGCACCTGAACCAGCAGCACTTGCATAGTAATGCTGAGCAACCAATCTCAGTAGAGCCATGCTGCTAATAACATGAGGTTATGTACTACAGGCCTGAGATCAATCCTGATAACGGCGTGTCATGGCCAGGTTGCAGCCAATCACTTGATGCTCACCATGAAGCCATCCGCTGTTGCTTTCTGCACTTCTTCTTCAACCTCTTTAAGTGCTGTCTTCTGCTGTTGTCTGCGTTGTTGTGCCTTAACGGTTGCTGCATCTTTCTTGACTGTTGACGCTGATATCAGCCTCTGTACCAAGTCTGCTTTGTTACCGCCAACGGTCAAGCCCTCCACCTCACAGATATCTTTCAGCTGGACCTTGGTGAGGTCTTCAAGCTCAAGACTACTTTGAAGCATCGCAGCTATGATGTCCTTCTTACTGGTCTTCTGCTTCATCTCCAACTCCAGCACAATGCACACTTCCAGCAGCTCCTTCTTTGTGAGGACATTCAGCCTGGCATCAGTGATACCCGTGCCAAGCTGCATTGCAGTGAAGTAGACTTGTCATGCCTACTCAGCGATTTGTATATACGTCAGCAATTTGTATATGATATGTGAAGTGTGAAAAGTATACTTGTCGGTTGTCAAAGGCGCTTTTGCCCGAACGAGGCTGAGCACTGGTGTTATTGTGCAATAGCAAGCATGCTACCTGGTCAGCCACTAGGGCCTCCATCTTGCTAGGAGTGCCCGAACAAGTTCAATTCCCAGTCCTTCAGCACCGTGATGCGACATACAATGCATCTGACATACTTTGTTAAAGCACACCCCGTATGTGCTTGTGACATGAAGCACATGCATCGGTCACGGTAGTCTGCATGATGCCATCAGTCGGACTGCTGACCGTGTTGGCCCTGAGGCGTGTTTACCTTGCTCTTCAAACAAGCCTTCCTTGCCAGTATTTCCTTCAAAGCCGCTTCGTCAACCTTTTTTGCACCTCCCTTCTTCTTTGTGTCCTCTTGTGAGATTGGTTTAGCAGCCTTGTCCTGCAAATGACAGTATTATACACTTGTGAAGAATTGCTTAAGCATGTTGATGCAAACTCAGAATAGGTTACCGGTTGGTGAATCCTCACAATTGAATGATGCAGTGCTGAGATACACAAGTTACTCACCTTTGCCGAAGATGTGAGCCGCTCAACAAGAACAGATTTGACACCATCACATGACATGCCTTTGGCCTTGCATAGTTTCTTCAGTCCGTCGACAAGCAGATCGTTGTAAATGGCAAGGCCTGTGACCAGAGCTACCAGTTCATCCTTCTTGCCAGACTTAGTTTTCTTGTGCTTTGAGCACAGTGATTGCAGCAGGTCCACAGTCAGAAGCTGCAAGTCTGACTCTGGAATGACACCCTGTAAAGAAGTCGTGAAAGCAGGTCAAACGGACGGGGGGCGTCAAGCAGTGATAGGAACAGGGAAAAATCTCAGGTAATGCAAGCTTCAGGCGATCACGACATGCTGCTGCTGCACCAGCCTACACAAGGTGCAACAGTGCTTGAGAAGACCTAAGCGGGCAGCCTGTTCAGGTTGGACAGAGGACTGCTTGCACTTACCTTTTTGGTACTCATGCCTTTGTGTCCACTGATGTGCGGGAGACTTTGGCCTTCAAGTAGCCCACTGAGTGTAAAATGCGTGATTACATGCCGGGAGCGAAAGTGCACACCGTGCACAGGTGTACGCGGATTTCTGGAGCCAAGTAGTGTATCTATATATGTCTCTCAAGCAAACTCCTGCCTCGAGCGCCTAGACGAGCAGCTGCCACCGAGTGCGGGCCCCGGTTCCGTTCAGCTGACTGGCTCTGTACAAATGCATGAAATATAAGCGCATGTGTTGTAACTTTGCCAGAACCAGTGAAATTCAGTGACAACGGTGAGAATCTTCAAGGAAGACCGTCAGGCGTGGACAACAGCTTAGGAAGCTGGTCCCCGCCGCCAGAAATTCATTCTAGGCAGTGTACATAAGCGCTCAATTCAGCAGAAACAGCAACATGTGTTGCCTTGTCCAGCGGGCACGTCACTGCATAAGCACCGATCTTATGCAGTGACGTCTCCGCTGGACAGGGTAGCGCGCGTGCTGACTCGCTCTGGCGCGGCTTCCTTGCCTCTCGTCGACCACCACACCAACGCTGATTTCACATGCGCCTACCTCACCAGCAATCACAAGAACCTCTTCGTCAAACTGCTCGTCCGTGGCGTCATGGTCGTCACAGTAGGCCAACACCGTCAAGGTGACGAACCCTTGCAAGGTCAACACCGTGGCCTGTAACCGGATACTAGAATGCACGGGCTCACTTCTTGCTCTGCACTACATGCCTTGCAGTGAAAAGCCACTGGTGTTACACTCATCAAAAGCTGCAGGAAGTCGGGTACTGCTGTCGACGAGGTATGTGACTGGTATCACGTTCCCGTTGACTGCGATGTTGCTGGGAGGGTTCAACACAGGTTGGTTGAAATGTAATGCTGGTTGGGCTACAGAGACCGCAGACAGAGCTTGAAGATTCAAGAACTCACCCACAACTTGTTCGATGTTCAATTACAGAGCAAGACTGCAAAAGTTGGTACAACAGGACTAGTGGTGTTGCTTCATCAATAACACAGCAGCCAACCAACAGCTGACAAAGTGTGTACTACCGTTCAATGGTGGCACCGTGTATGTGCCACCTAGCGGCCTCGGGCTACTGATGCCAATAGGAATGTTGTCTGCAACCAGCACTACTCATTCACCGTTGATGTTATTATAACTGTAGTACAAGGCAACTGCTGTTGCAGCCATCGCTGCAATGCCCAACACTCATTGTTCTCAGCTGATGCAACAGTCAGCCTCAGGTACTTCAGATCCTGAGCATGTTCAATAACTGGCTGCAAAACCTGCTTGGTCAGCTTGCAAGGGATTTCTGTCACGGTTAAGGACTTTAGGAGCTTGAATAACACACAATAGGTCTGCAAACCAGTCATAACTTCTTGTTCTGCCGCTGTCAAAGCAGCAAGAGATGCAATGCCATTGTTGTTGTCAGCATCGGTGATGTGCACCTCAGGCATTGGTAATCGTTTCTGTGCTGACACATCTTTCTTTGCCTGAGCACGAATCAGACCCGACTCTGTACTCCAAGAACACTTCAGATTTCTCAAGTTTGGCCAAGCTGCTGCTGCTGCTGCCGCTGCTGCCAAGCCACCAGGCCACCTGCTATGAATTACTGTGAGTTCCTTCAGCTGATGACCTGCAGAGTACTGGGAGTGTAGAATGTACACGCTGTACAATGTAATTTCAGCAGTCCAGGGCAAGCAGCTCCTGCATTCTTCAGCTGCTCAGCATTACCTGACGGCTCACTGCTGCTGTGCCAGCTACATTCTGCTTTGAGATCATCCGCACCACAACCGTCAACACCACCAGCAACAGCGTATGCACCAGTAGGCGTACCAAGGACCAAGCCAAAGGCCTCCAATGACTCCAAGCTGGTTGGCAGGGACTGCATGGGGACATGTAACATTTTCTGCTGTTGGTGGTGCCTGATTGTTAGCCCACGTAATCCAATCAGCTGCTGCAAATCGTTATGCCAAGCCGTTTTAGAACCTTTTGGTGCTGTCTGCTGCTGCTGCTGCTGCTGCGTCACCTGCTCATGCTGCTGCTGTGGCTGCAATGTGCCGGCATGCATTTGTGGAGACCTAACATGCTGCACGCATGTACTGTTTGCATCAGATGACTCTTGCATGGCTGCACTGCTTTGTGCTGCTGCTGGCACTGATAAGACATGAACTGCATTGTTTAGATCTGTCGCTGCATTTGCAGTCTCTGCGTCAGCAGGGACTGCATTCACCACACATGCGCCATCTTGTGCGACAAAGTTGCCACATAGCTGCAGCCTAGCCAGGCAGTCGCCAGGTTCCCCCAGCAGCAGCAGTCAGCGGCAGCAACAGAGCATGTGAAAGCACATGCTGTCCATGATCAGCACGTAGCACCAAGGACTGCAAGCCTGTCACTGCTACAGCTGCTACTACTGCTGATCTCATATTGTGCTGATGGGGACTGTCGACAACATCGTCATGATTGCTTTCTACTTGAATCTGGATACAGTATCACAAAAGACATTCAAACAGACACTGGGTAGTACCCAACGGAAGTTGAGTGATACCCAAACTTGGCAAACATATCCTGCTAACAGCAATAGTAGAACCCGTATTGATTGTCTCAATGATGGGATCATGAGTCTCTGCGCAAGAGACAGTGACAGCCACAGTCTTAGAATTTCACCTCCAGATGTTTCAGGGACTCCAAGTTACTTAGCAAGGGTGCAAGACCATAAAGCTGTCTGGAATACATCTTCAGCCGCAAGTTGCTGACCCGCTTGAACAGGTGCTGTCTCGGACGGAAGCTGAAGGGTGACAAGCGGCAGGCAATGTGGTGGACTAGGAAATTGCTGCTCTTGCTGTTGCAGCTGCCGTCTGTGCCACTGCTGCTGCCAGTGCTGCACTGATCCGCATTGCTGCGCTGTTCAACATTCAGCATCCAGACTGCAAGTTTATGTCACAGAGGTTTGGTAGGGGTGCTGCTGCCAGTTTGTGGCAACCAAACCTACTGTTACTGATTTGGTGCTCCTCCGTCTGCTGCTGGTGGTGATGCCCTCTGAGCCAGGTCATGGTTGTTCCCCCGGAGCAGCCGTTGCTGTTGACAGAAAGATAGCCCAGAGCAGCATGATGCTGCAGCATCCAACTAGCAAAGTCATCAGCAGTAATGAACAGTGCTGATGCTGCTGTTGTACACTGCAGATGGCCTCCAGCAAGAACATACTCTGCAAATGCAGCAAGTGACGGTGATGTGATCGCTGCTGCTGTTGCTGCTGCTGAAGGTGTGGGTACCTCCTGCTGCTCTACTATTCTGCAGTCAACCGGTTCCAGATGTCAGGCTCATCGTCAATGTCAGTTCTTCCAGACCCTTCAGCTGCAGTACTGCATTGGCTACTGCTGCTAAAAATGCTACGATCGCCAACTGCATTGCAACATGGTGATCTAATCTTGCATTGCTGTTGTTTCGATGGCTGGTCAGTAGTACGAAAGGTCCCTGATCGCACAGATCGTATGATTCGACCATAATCCGAACATGCAACAGCCAGGTCTCAGCCTGTCAATGTAGGAAACATATGTGCCAGAGCTTTCAGCACAGAGGCCAGCTTTGACCAGTTCAATGGACAGTTGTGGCCGATCTTGGTCGAGCCACTGGCTGAACTCCAGATAGCTTTGAGCTTCAGGATCTTCAGCGGCCAGCTGCCTGCAGTCACTGCAGCAACGGTTGCTGCTGCTGTTGCTGCCAGCTGCTCCAGGTCTCTCGCTAGATCGTCAAACTGGATGCCAACTATACTGACACCTTCAAGCTGACCTATCACATGCTTCACTGGCACAAGTGTTGGTATGTACACTCTGTCATTGCCATCGTTGCTGATGCCTAACTTGTCACTATCAGCTGGCCACAAGTACAGGCTGCTGATGCTAGCACGCTTAGCCAGCAATTGCATAGTCTGATTAAACACATCAGTTGATGCACCTCTGTCAATCGATACCAAACCCTGTTGAAATGCTGCAGCTGTGCTGTTGCTGAGAACCACGGCTGCAGCTGGTCTATGCTGCTGCTTTCACACAACCGCAGGGTGATGTAAGGCACTTGCTCTGTAGTGCGTTTGCAGATAGCATGGCTGACCTGGCGCAGACTGGCAACAATTGGAGGCTCACTGAGTCTTGGCAAGACTGTTGACAAGTGCCTGCAGACACAGCAACAACATGAGTCGCTGGTGTGACTGGTACTCTGCAAAGACACTGCTGTGCTGGAGTGCACAAGTCAACAGTAGATTGAGCAACTGGCATCATTCAATGCACATTGCAGCACAGCATAGCATGGATTGCGATGGTATATTGTCCTTGAAATCTGATTTAGTAGGTTCTGTTGTATCCTGTTCAGTGGCTGGTGTCTTTGTGTGCTGCTGTATCCACTGCAGCTGCATAAACCACCCTGCTACTAAACACATGTCATGCCCCAGCGCAAGAGCACAGCTACATACCACCCTATATACTGCACGCTGAAATTTCTGAGTACAGACGCTGCGCAGTAGAGGCGAAGTAACGTGACTTGACTCACCCGGAACCTGGCAGCGGGTATCTCCTCGAGCAAGCGATAATCTGCTACCTCTAACATCATGACTGACGTTTACTTGAGTACAGTGTATCTAGTTGGATAGATGTCTTTGAGTGATCGAGATGCGACAGCGTTGGTCAGAGGCAGCCGAATCACACACTGCTTGTCTAATACACCCTTTGATCTGTTCCATAAGTTGTTAAGTTTCCACTTGTATCTGGATTGAAGCAGGCTCTCGGATACCGTCCGGTCGTTGTGTTACTCAGAGCAGCAGTGTCTGTGTAGCTTCCCTCCAAGTCCAATGTTTGTTGTAAGGTGCTTGCGTCATCTTCAGTGTACTACTAGGCACTGCTACTTGCTTGTATTAGAATGTGAGTCACCATTAGCAGAATGGAGCACTTTTCACACTGATGTTTTTTTTCACAGTCCCGCTTGGTCTCAGCAGTTTCTACCCACTAGACCCATCAATGCACTCACGGCATGTGCATGGAATGCCACAACACAGTGTGGCCCATGCTGGCGTGTAATATGAAGTACGACCTTGATGCATATTGAAGCCTATATTGTGTATGTACTAGATATGATATCAGACGTCGTGCAATACCAGATGACTTGCGGATAGCAATGTGTAACCTGGCAGGCCACTACTGCTGTCTAGAAACCTATGTCTGGTTGCATATGCAATCTGCTTGCTTGTATTGGCTGAGTCATCAGTACTGGTGCCGCTACAGTACCTGCCACCTTCATGCAGCTAACACAAACACCAGTCAAGCCAGTTCAGCCGCCTCAACGCCGCCTTAAGTCTCACAACAAAGAGCGTGTTTTGATGCTAACAGCAGCCCATGGCAGCTGCTGCTGCAGCCACTTCTGCAACACCCAGCACTCATCTCTGCTGTTGAGTGCGTAGCCTTGATAAAGCTGCAAGTATTGAAGTCTAGTCAAACATGGCACCAGTAGCTGCAAGTCGTCTACTGTCAGTGTACATGCAAGATTGATAATCTTGAGGGATCCGAGTGTCTTGAATGCGCTATTGATGGTCTTCAGCTCGTTGAACATGTTGTCCTCAGTTCTGTGGCTGAAGGCACTGTCTTGGGTATGAGTCATCGACATCTGCTTGTACACTGGCTCGGATGCATCAACAGATGAATCCATGCCTTGGGTGCTGGTGTCGTTGTGGAAACTGCTGCGCCTGCTAGTCTCGATGGTTGTCTCATTCCTGCTCCATGCTTCAAGCGGGTTCCAAGTCCAGGATGCTGCATCTCCACACAAGCTTTGTCACGTTTGGCCAGGCGCTTGTTGCAGCTGTCCATTCACCAGGCCAGCTGTTTTCAACAATAGTCAGCTGTTGTAAGTGCTGACTTGCGATACTACTGAGGTCCTCTATGTTACAATCCGTCAATTGTAACTGAAGCAGTCTTGGACAGGCAGACTGGTTGTCCACGGCACCACAGGGTTGGTGGCTAGCGGACACTACTGACGTACTGCAAGCAACCAACCTGCTGGATGTGTTGCCAACAACACCGTCATTGACGGCTGTATCGGCAGCTGCAGAACTCCCAAGAATAAGTCCGCTGCATGTCAATGATTGCAGCTTAGTTGGCAGAGATCTGACTGGCAGGTAAAGACGGTGCATCCCGTTGTGCGTGATTGTCAGCTCAAGCAACCTGGTCAAATGTCGCAATGCATGATGCCAAGCGACCCGGGCAGGTACTACTGCTGCTGCCAGCTGCTGCTGCAGCAAATCCAGCGGAGGACAACTCTGGCACTGCCGTGATAAAGCAGTTGCTGCATTAGCACTGACTACTTCAGCTGCATCTACTTGCAGGCAAAGATCTGCCAATGCTGAGCATGCTGAAGCTGCTGTTGCTGAACCACCATGCAGTGCTTGACCACCCGCAGCCACGGCACCTGCTGCAAAGGTCCCACTCAAATCAAGACTTGTCAGGCTGCTGCCAGCAGCCGCAGTCAGTGGCAGCAGCAAATCAAGAGGAAGCACATGCTGACGTTTATCTGCACGTAACACCAAGGACTCTAAGCCTGTCACCGCTGCTGCTGATGCTGCTGCTGCTAACTTGAGGGTGGTCTGAACGGGACTGCCGGCATCCGTAAAGTATATCTGCAATGAATAAGATCACAGAGTTGTCAAACATAAAGGTCTGCCTGGGCACCTGCTCAGCATTACAGGACTGTTCACTTGATATCAACAGTCACATAATAGAGTCCTGCACTTGCCACCTTCAGATGCTTTGCTGGGTGCTGTGTTTCAACCTCTTACAAACCGTAGCACTCCATCACTTGTATGGCACATCTCACAATCAATATTAACATGCTTCAATTGCATATGTCCTGTCGATCTCACACTCAGCAGCTTTGGTGAGGGGATACCAACAACAGCCACCTTCTTCTCACCTCAAGATGCTTCAGGGACCCAAGGTGACTCAGCAAACCATGAACACCCACTACATCTTTTGCATTGAGCCTCAGCTGCAGTGTGCTGACTGTGGTTAAGAGTTTACTTGTTGGACAGCAACTGAATGGTGACAAGCGGTGACGCAGGTTGTCAAACAGGGGGCTGAAGTCGGCAAGCTTAGGGCCGCCGCTGCTGCTGCTGCTGCTGTCTGAGTCAACACTATGTGGCTGGGCACTCAAGGACAACAAGTCTGCTGCGTAGTACAATTTCAGATCAACGAGCTCTGGTAGGACGGCTGCTGCTGGCTTGCATGAACCACACTCAATACCTCTGCTACTATCACCAACACTGGATTGCTGCTGATGCTTGTTCCAGGTCATGTCTGTTCGCCCCACATCCCCTGATGTTTTCATCCGCAGGCAGGCAAGAGTAGGATGTTGCTGCAGCAGCCAGCAGCCGCAGTCGTCAAGAGTTGTAAACTCTGCTGCTGCTGCTTTTGCGGAACTCAGAGACTCTCCAGCAAGAGCCACATCCGCAAAAGCAGCAATGCATGCTGGTATCATTGCCGTTGTTGCTGTTGCTGATGATGACGTCATGGTGTTGCTGTTCTGTCCTTCTCGCTTCCAGACACACCAGATGTCAGGTACCCGGGACACAGCTAACACAACTATGTTATGCAGTCGCAATACCGCATTGGCTAAGGCTGCAACTACTGCTACTGCTGCCACTTGCATTGCTACATCGGGATCCACTACTGTGACACATCTTGCATCACTCGGAGGTCATTCGGCTTTGCAAAGGAAGACCCCAGAAAGTAGTCCAACCGGGGAATGGTGATGAACAGTTCTCTGAGCTCAGGGAATGCTTTGGTGACATCATCGAAGGCAGCAGCACACACACGCCAGTGCACCAAACCACGATCTTTCCAGTCACAATGGTTGGATGCCTTCCAGTCTGCCTCAAGGGTCAGAGCTTTCAGCGGCCAGGCCACTAAAGCTGCTTCTGATGCTAGCTGTTCAAAATCATCTGCAAGATCATCAAACCAGATGCCCTCTATGCTAAGCCTGTTCAAGTAGCCCAACAAATGCTTGATGGGCAGCAGGGTGGGGACATGTGCTTTGCCATTTCTGGTGCTGCTGCCACTATTGATAGCCCAAAGATATAACTGGCTGATGTTCATACACTCCGACAGCATCTTCATTGCACCATCAAACACAACTGCTGGTACTCCGTGTTGGATGAGTACAAGCACCCCTTGAGCATGATGCATCTGACGGGTAGCCTGTCGCCACTGCTGTAGCTGATCTATACTGCTGCTCTGACACAAGCGCAGACATAGATGAGGGATGTGTTCTGTTGTGCGATTACAGATGGATCGGCTGACTTGGCGCAGACTAGCTCGGTCTTGGGAGTGGATTTCTCGAATGAGTGCCTGCGGAGCATCAGCCGGAAACAGAATACATAACATTATGGTGTGCACAATCTGCAAAGTGGATTTCCCGAATGAGTGCCTACATGCTACAGTGTTGGATCAAACTCCTCTGCGCTGGGTTAGTGCAAGCTGTGTGGTGCTGCAGTTTATAAGGTCGCACTGCCATTTAGGCTCGATACCCTCCCCCCGTCACAGTCCTGCTAGTAAAGTTTACTGGTGCTGTATACACTACAGATTGCTGAGACGCAAACAGAATGCAATGTACAGCCTTGTAACGGTTCAGGCTGCTAATTCAACCGCAGATTCGTCTTCTGCTTGGCCAAACTTCACTGGCATTCACTGTCATACCAGAGGCAACCAACTGCTCGTGCACAGTACTCTGCAGATCTAGAGTCAAGCCAAGAGGCACACGGACCTGCTGCGACCTTCGCTTACCCGATGCTGTCCGAACAAGCCTACTGTTACATGATGCAGCAAGTCGTGTTGTTGATACCCTCAACAAGTTGTCTAGCTGCGTACACAGCATGCGCTGCTGTTGTTCGACTTACTCGAAATGTGGCAACAGGAGTGTCCTCCAGCAGACGATAATCTGCCATTTTTGGACTGATAGACATCTTTAAACGGGTACTCGTAGTATGGAGCGGTTCGCTGCAGTTTTGCTGAGCACTGATGCTGCTGCCGACTTGACAACAGCTGATATCTGCGGTGAGTGACTGACGTCTCTACGGTTGTACACATACAGCTGAAATCAACGATATGCAGGTGCGAACGTATCTTACGAATCATGATTTCGCCGTAACCCAACCGTTGTAACACGTTACTGTTAGTGACGCATGCGTACGTGTAGTACATGCGACCCACGTAAGGTCACGCTTTGTCGAGCTTAGCTTACAAAATCATCCACCTGGCCATCAAGCAGGTCTAACACTGCACAACCTATGCTCATTGCGAGCCAAATCATTTGGTAGAAGTACTGCCGGGCATGCCAATGACGCAATTGATAACAGCGTGTAGCACTCGTCTTTTGTGATTGCCAATAGGTATGAGAGTTCAAAGCAAACCGGCTTCGGCATTGGATATCTGTGCCAACCGGAGTTGTTGAACATTGCCAACAGTATCACTTGACAAGTATGACTCATTGTATTCATGATCACAGCACCATTCAAGTGTGATACTACCATATTGCCGATGACAATGAAAGCATTGTGTGTATCTGGGTAACACACTCGATGAGGCATGGCTTGGGCAGAAGCCGCCTAAAAGTAGGCAACAACAAGCCTTGTGGCATTGTCAGCCACCTTCTCAGGTTGTTGGGCTGATCGCCATATTATGTAAGGAGATCGCACAACCACACTTATACCAGACACGTGTGCATGTTCAGACGGAAACCGACTCTACATGATATGAATTGCAAATGAAACATTCAAATGGAGAAGACAGCACGGGAGGGTACCCTCTGAGAAGGCACGGGGACTGCAACTTGTCCAAACGCTGTATTTGGGAAATTCACACAGACTCGCACATCAGTGAAACCACCAGCACTGTGTGGCAGCCTACACAACAACATCTGCGATAGCACCGATTGATCATTCAACCCCTGCTGTTATGCAAACAGTAATACAGGGCAGCTGCTGTTGTAGCCACTGTTGCAACGCCCAACACTCCTCAAACACACTGTTCCCACGACTGACCATCAGCCTCAGATACTGTAGATGCTGAAAAGTAACTACTACTGGGGACCAAACATCTACTGTCAGTTTGCAGGGCAGATCCATCACAGTCAACAACATCAGTTGCCTGAACCTGAGACAGATATCCCGCAACACACGTAAACTGTGAGAGCAGCTCACAGCCACTCGAGCCTCTATGAAAGGCTGACAACTTGGTGCAATCATACTTGCTCTCAGAAGTCCCGTTGTTGCATTCACCTGGTTCAACTGGCAGTGACTGCACATAGCTTTCACTAGTACTTCCAGTACTTCCATCTTGTACTTCGCACGGCGCCGGCCGGCATAAGAAGTGCATCTGCATCCCACTCCCATTGCAGCTTCTGCAAATTTGGCCAAGCCGCCGCTGCTGCTGCCCACCCCCTTGGCCAGATGATGTTGATCACTGTCAACCCTTGTAGTTGCTGACCTGCAAGGATATTGGGACTGCAAACTTCCCTGCGGCTCAGATATAGCTTAGTCAGCTTGGTGAACACTTCTGAGCAGCAAGTTGGGGTGTATACAACACCAGGTTGCCCCAGAATGCTACTGCTGGATGACAGATCCCCGCTGCTGCCAGCAGTATGCTGACAGAGGCGTTGGAGATGGAAAGACCAGCAACAGCGACGGTACTACTGATAACCAACTTGCGACCCCTGAATACTTTAAACTGCGGGGCAGTGACTCCACTGGGACTTTCAGACGTCCGACGTCTCAGTGAGCCAAAGTGCTCAATACTCGGCTCACGTAACGCAGTCAAGTGCTGCAGTGCATGATGCCAAGAAGGTCCCGGGGCTGTGATGGTTGGTAGCTGCTGCTGCTGTTGTTGCTGTTCTGAATACTTACACCCATTTGAGGCTGACATGCAGACTTCAAGCACTTGACCGACTGGACATATGTACTGTCTGAGATGCCGATGCCCATTATCGCTGCTGACAGAGCTACGTCTGCAACTGCCATATTTGCTTCCGTGGATGCTGCAATTTCAGTGTCTGCTTATGCTAACAAGAAGTCGGGGAGAACTGCAACATACAAAACGGGCGTCGCACGCTGTGCAACTTCTGGTACAAAGCTCCCATACAACTTCAAACTTGTTAAGCTGCTGCCAGGCCCGCCGACAGCAGCCGTCAGTGGCAGTAGCAGATCGTCTGGCAGCACATGCTGACCGCGTTCAACTTGAAGCAGCAGAGACTGCAGGCCTGTGACTGTGGCTGCTGCTGCTACAGCTGAAGCTACAACGTTGTGGTAGACGTCGTCATCATTGCTACAGATGGATGTAACCTGCAGTCTCAAAGCAACTGAGTGTGATGGCAACTGGTGAAACAAGACCTTCATGCATCACATGCCAGCTCAACAGATGCTGGACAAGTACGAAAGTACCCCTATTGAATGGTCCAGCTGTCAGATCACCATCACCAATCTTATGCAAAGCATCATGCATCATGCATCTTATGCAAAGCATCATGATGCAGCATACAGCAACGGCAAAGGTCAGTGGCATGTGACACACTGTTATTAGCAACAACGTCATCTGCATGCACGAAAGCTTGCATGCGCCCACTCGTTGAGTATATCTGATGAAGATCAAGACATGCCCTCAGGGTTGCAATGTCACCTGAAGATGTTGGAGATTTGTCAAGCACTTTAGCAGGTTACTCAAACCATCAAGGTGTCTTACTGACAGCCTCAAATGTGAACTGCTGATCCTGCACAGTACATGAGACCTTTGGCAAGGAGATCATGGCTGCTGTTGCTGCTGTCACATGGATCACCCTGGGAGGGCTCTGGGGCTTCAGCCTGGAGAGTCATTGGCATCAGGTCTTCTGCATGAGTCAACTTGACACAGTGCAGGCCTGGAACTGTTGATCCTGGTGTTGTCTTGCAGTGAGTGTTTATGCTGCTGTTTAAAACTTGCTGCTGCTGCTGCTGCTGCTGCTGTTGTCTCTCCCAGATCATGCTGGTACCTCCGACTGTGGCTTCGCATTTGATCTGCAGTTGTACCAGTGTAGTATGATGCTGCAATAGCCAGCCAGCAAAGTCATCAGCGGTAATAAACAGTGCCGCTGCTGCTGCTGTAGACTGCACATGGCCTCCAGCGAAGAGGACATCAGCAAAACCGGCAAGTGACGATGGTGTGATTGCAGCTGCTGTTGCTGCTGCTGCTGAAGGAACCGGGACCTTCTGGTTTTCTACCATCACAAACTCATTGATCCAGAGATCAAGCAGTCCAGTAACTCTCAGCTCCTCCAAGCTGTTGAGCTGAAGTACAACATTGACTACTGCTGCTACTACTGCTACTGCTGCCAGCTGCATAGCAACACGGGCTTCTAGAAAGTTGTTGCCAGCTGCATCAGCATGCTCAACCGGATTACTGGGCCTGACTACTGGTCTGCAAAGTCTGTCAAAGTCAAAATCTGGAACAGCTACAGACAAGACTGCCAGCTCTGGGAAAGCTTGAGAGATCATTTGCAGTGCAGTTGTGGGCTCTGACATCTGCACTGGCCAAGCTCTGCCGATTAACCAACCTCTGCCTGAAGACCAATGAGCCTTCAGTTTCAGATTCTGCAGTGGCCACCCTCTCTTTGCTGCTGCTAGTGCTGTCAACTGCTCCAAGTCACGTGCTAGATCATCAAAGTGAATGCCATCAAAACTGAGACCTCCAAGCTGACTGATTATGTAGCATGTAGGTACTTGGCACCCATGTCACGAGATTATGCAGGCGTGTCATATTTTACAAAAAGCCTAACACAATATCAAGCCTGGGAGCACTACTCAGTCGCACATAGCCAGTGCACACCATATGCTAACTTGTTGTGCCAGAATGTAGTCAGTTTGAATACCAAGGGCCTCATGGCCGGAGAGGGTAACTACTACTGCTACTACAACATACAAAACTTTAAATATCTTACCCCATACTTTAGCAGGTGTGCACATGATGTCGTCCAATAATGTAACCCTGATGCTTGCCAAATGCAACAAACCGAGCGTACACAAGGGATGAGCTGCTGACTCAGCACACGTCAAGAAGCGAGTGGAAAGGCAGCATAACCAGTACGTTGACGTGGACGTCAGCAAGACCTTTTGCTTCCACATGCGGTGGCCTGCACGTGCATCTTTGCCTACGTATTGTTGGATACACATTGTATTACAGTGTGCTTTTTGGACTAGCTGGCTCATTGTCATCCAGCCTCCTCAACATCACTCTCTGCAACTAGCTGGCTACAGTATACTGCTAGGCTCCTGCAAGCACAACTTACACCTGTCACCAGTAGCTCAACCTCAAGTCATACACAACACACGTATCATCTGGTAACTAGCAACAACCATTGCACGCAACACCTCCCTCCATGAAACGCTTCATGGACCAGGTGCGATCGACACAGAACTTGCCCCACCTTTTCCCCAAGCAGTGCTGCCAGTGCTCAGCATCTATGAGGCAGTTTACAGAAAGTTGTCTTAGCTGACCACTGCACCCGTTTGCTAGGCTTCAGCATGTGGTTGTCACTTTCAAGACCAGCTGCAGATGCACCTGGATAACATATTATATGAGGGTGGCTCAAGATACAAGTGCTACCTGACTGGGGGCTCAGTCAGCACATGCCAGAAGATCCCGGGGCTTTCAGAACGCAGGCAGTAACTCTGGCAGTGTCTCGAGGAAATAAGCTGTTACCATATCACTTGGACAATCACATACCCCCTGTTGTAAGCAAAGAGCCATCTGCAGTCCTGCTAGGGGCGAGATAGCTGGGCGATTCAACAACATATCCGTGGACAACCGCTGTCTGCAGTAGTGCGGCAATAGAGGCTGACCAAGTGGAAAAAGGAATCACAACAGTGCTTATGACCTTGAAGCATGGTGGCAATTGCAATTGCACTTCAATCCGTAACAAGCTGATCGTACTGATGCAGTGATGTGTGATCACAATGCAAACAGGTGTTGGCAACATCAGGCTAACAAACCAATGGTCTGCAAACACACGACGCCAGAATATGCTGGGCTCAACAGCATACTTGGCTGTTTTTGCATAGAATGCTTTTTCATGCTCCACATCCTGAAGAACTCCTAAGGCGATCATGAAAACATAGCAGATCCCAAAAATTCGAGCCTCCAGTGATAATCCTGCAGAACACACATCCACTGCACTATGATATCGATGGCATCACACCTTGATGGCAGTTTGTAACAGCATAACATCACTTTGCAGATACAGAGCAGACAGAAAATACTGTTGATAACTCTCTAGGGTTGATATGCAAAGACCTCTGAGTGCCAGCCGGACTGAGTTTCTGAGTGGAGGCCCTTGTACACGTTGAATGATTATCATGCTGTTCTGAAAAGCCATTGCCACACTGTCATCGCTGCCAAATAGTATCTTGTCATGTTCTGAAACTCCTTGTTGAAATAGCTCTGAGTTGCTCCAGTCCTGAGTTTGCAACTTTAGAGTTCAATAGAGTAGAGCTTGTCGCACTGCCAGTACCATTCATTCTGCAGTCGATACAAACACCAGCAGCAATAGCAGCAAAACTTTGAGCCCCATTACGTGCAGCAATGTTCATGGTATGTTGATGTTGTGCTGCATGTGCTCACAATTGAGGACATGAATTCAAATCTGAGTCGTGGGTGAGAACCGCAAGGCAATATCTGTTGTGATATCTGTGTGTCTGAGAGACAATCATTGTTGTCTTATAGCTTGTGTTCAGCGCAAAAAAGCCACACACAATGGATAGAGGAGCTATAGAGACTTTGTCAACAAGAATGCTCAGATATATGGACCATAGCACCAGTTGCATCGGCTGGTATGTGACATACAGAAAGCCAGATACAACTTGTATGGTGTGGTGCATCTCGACTTTGGCTCTGGCTATACCGTTGATGCATGTGGCTTGTTGCTGATCTTCTAATAGTAACTCCCAAATACTCACAATTCTCTTGCATGTGAAGCCGGTGGCGCACACATATCCCGCGTACGCCTTGTCATCGCATTTCTTATCAGGTGGATTGCCGCAGCTACCTCCCCGTCCACCACACTGTTGCCAACCACTTATAGTCTTGATAGAAGTACTGCCAGTACCTGAAGAACCGGAGCCAGATGACCCGGAAGGTGGTGGGCTAGGTGAAGATGGGCTAGGGGATGGAGTGGGTGAAGTGTTTGGGGTTGTAGGTGGTGTGGTGCCAACAACACACTGCCAGTACCAAGAATCCTGCAAGTGAAAAGACAACAAGAGCACATTGGCTGTTCTGACCTTGAAACATGAGCGCTAGCGCTTCACATGTATCACCAGTGGTAATGCTGTCACCTTGAGGTGGTCCGACCAGGTGTGGCTAGCCAATGAACTACATACAAGGTGAGGTGTATGATCGTTGATATGAGTCACATGCTCAACATATACCAGCGCGCCCTACCTTCCTCTGGCATATGTAACCCGAGGCACAAACATATTCTGCAAACGCTTGATCCGCACACTTCTGGTCACTTGCAGAACCGCAGGTGCCGCCCATACCACCACATTGTTGCCAACCAGCAAGCACCTTTACATTGCCAGCTGGAGGGGGAGATGGGCTGACAGTTGGCGAGGGGCTACTAGGAGGATTTACAACAGGGCTTACTGCAGGACTGGGGATTACTAAAGGGCTGGGGCTTATTGCAGGGCTGGGGCTTATTGCAGGGCTGGGGCTTGAGCTGCCCGGCTGTCCTGTCACTATCTCCTGGAGTCCATACAACCATGCGGGCCCCATTGCCAGTCTGGCAGCAACAGGATCAGTTGGCACTGTGCCGTCACAAAGGACACGGCGCACGTTCCTAAAGCTGCTGTAGTGAGGGCCTGCCTGGAAGTCAGCCATGCCTCCCCAGTTGTTCGGTGATGGGGTGTTGTGCGTCCATACACTGATGGCTTGGGATGATGCCAGGTCAGGGGATGGGCGACTGAGGTCAA